>CM051005.1:2456360-2513860 GCA_027704905.1 Muraenolepis orangiensis | reverse complement strand
ATAATGATGATTTAGAGGTTTATCCTAGGTGACCACTTCATAATGATGATTTAGAGGTTTATCCTAGGTGACCACTTCATAATGATGAGTTAGCGGTTTATCCTAGGTGACCACTTCATAATGATGATTTAGAGGTTTATCCTAGGTGACCACTTCATAATGATGATTTAGAGGTTTATCCCAGGTGACCACTTCATAATGATGATTTAGAGGTTTATCCTAGGTGACCACTTCATAATGATGATTTAGAGGTTTATCCCAGGTGACCACTTCATAATGATGATTTAGGGTTTATCCTAGGTGACCACTTCATAATGATGATTTAGGGTTTATCCTAGGTGACCACTTCATAATGATGATTTAGAGGTTTATCCTAGGTGACCACTTCATAATGATGATTTAGAGGTTTATCCCAGGTGACCACTTCATAATGATGATTTAGCGGTTTATCCTAGGTGACCACTTCATAATGATGATTTAGAGGTTTATCCTAGGTGACCACTTCATAATGATGATTTAGAGGTTTATCCTAGGTGACCACTTCATAATGATGATTTAGCGGTTTATCCTAGGTGACCACTTCATAATGAGGATTTAGCGGTTTATCCCAGGTGACCACTTCATAATGATGATTTAGAGGTTTATCCTAGGTGACCACTTCATAATGATGATTTAGAGGTTTATCCCAGGTGACCACTTCATAATGATGATTTAGAGGTTTATCCCAGGTGACCACTTCATAATGATGATTTAGAGGTTTATCCCAGGTGACCACTTCATAATGATGATTTAGCGGTTTATCCCAGGTGACCACTTCATAATGAGGATTTAGCGGTTTATCCTAGGTGACCACTTCATAATGAGGATTTAGCGGTTTATCCCAGGTGACCACTTCATAATGATGATTTAGCGGTTTATCCCAGGTGACCACTTCATAATGATGATTTAGAGGTTTATCCCAGGTGACCACTTCATAATGATGATTTAGCGGTTTATCCCAGGTGACCACTTCATAATGATGATTTAGAGGTTTATCCTAGGTGACCACTTCATAATGATGATTTAGCGGTTTATCCCAGGTGACCACTTCATAATGATGATTTAGAGGTTTATCCCAGGTGACCACTTCATAATGATGATTTAGCGGTTTATCCTAGGTGACCACTTCATAATGATGATTTAGAGGTTTATCCTAGGTGACCACTTCATAATGATGATTTAGCGGTTTATCCTAGGTGACCACTTCATAATGATGATTTAGAGGTTTATCCTAGGTGACCACTTCATAATGATGATTTAGCGGTTTATCCTAGGTGACCACTTCATAATGAGGATTTAGCGGTTTATCCCAGGTGACCACTTCATAATGATGATTTAGAGGTTTATCCCAGGTGACCACTTCATAATGATGATTTAGGGTTTATCCTAGGTGACCACTTCATAATGATGATTTAGAGGTTTATCCCAGGTGACCACTTCATAATGATGATTTAGCGGTTTATCCTAGGTGACCACTTCATAATGAGGATTTAGCGGTTTATCCTAGGTGACCACTTCATAATGAGGATTTAGCGGTTTATCCCAGGTGACCACTTCATAATGATGATTTAGCGGTTTATCCCAGGTGACCACTTCATAATGATGATTTAGAGGTTTATCCTAGGTGACCACTTCATAATGATGATTTAGCGGTTTATCCCAGGTGACCACTTCATAATGATGATTTAGAGGTTTATCCTAGGTGACCACTTCATAATGATGATTTAGCGGTTTATCCCAGGTGACCACTTCATAATGATGATTTAGAGGTTTATCCTAGGTGACCACTTCATAATGATGATTTAGGGTTTATCCCAGGTGACCACTTCATAATGATGATTTAGCGGTTTATCCTAGGTGACCACTTCATAATGATGATTTAGAGGTTTATCCTAGGTGACCACTTCATAATGATGATTTAGAGGTTTATCCTAGGTGACCACTTCATAATGATGATTTAGAGGTTTATCCTAGGTGACCACTTCATAATGATGATTTAGCGGTTTATCCCAGGTGACCACTTCATAATGATGATTTAGAGGTTTATCCTAGGTGACCACTTCATAATGATGATTTAGCGGTTTATCCCAGGTGACCACTTCATAATGATGATTTAGAGGTTTATCCTAGGTGACCACTTCATAATGATGATTTAGAGGTTTATCCCAGGTGACCACTTCATAATGATGATTTAGAGGTTTATCCCAGGTGACCACTTCATAATGAGGATTTAGAGGTTTATCCCAGGTGACCACTTCATAATGATGAGTTAGCGGTTTATCCCAGGTGACCACTTCATAATGAGGATTTAGAGGTTTATCCCAGGTGACCACTTCATAATGATGATTTAGCGGTTTATCCCAGGTGACCACTTCATAATGATGATTTAGAGGTTTATCCTAGGTGACCACTTCATAATGATGATTTAGAGGTTTATCCTAGGTGACCACTTCATAATGATGATTTAGGGTTTATCCCAGGTGACCACTTCATAATGATGATTTAGCGGTTTATCCTAGGTGACCACTTCATAATGATGATTTAGAGGTTTATCCTAGGTGACCACTTCATAATGATGATTTAGAGGTTTATCCTAGGTGACCACTTCATAATGATGATTTAGAGGTTTATCCTAGGTGACCACTTCATAATGATGATTTAGCGGTTTATCCCAGGTGACCACTTCATAATGATGATTTAGAGGTTTATCCTAGGTGACCACTTCATAATGATGATTTAGCGGTTTATCCCAGATGACCACTTCATAATGATGATTTAGAGGTTTATCCTAGGTGACCACTTCATAATGATGATTTAGCGGTTTATCCCAGGTGACCACTTCATAATGATGATTTAGAGGTTTATCCTAGGTGACCACTTCATAATGATGATTTAGCGGTTTATCCCAGGTGACCACTTCATAATGATGATTTAGAGGTTTATCCTAGGTGACCACTTCATAATGATGATTTAGAGGTTTATCCTAGGTGACCACTTCATAATGATGAGTTAGCGGTTTATCCTAGGTGACCACTTCATAATGATGATTTAGAGGTTTATCCTAGGTGACCACTTCATAATGATGATTTAGAGGTTTATCCCAGGTGACCACTTCATAATGATGATTTAGAGGTTTATCCTAGGTGACCACTTCATAATGATGATTTAGAGGTTTATCCCAGGTGACCACTTCATAATGATGATTTAGGGTTTATCCTAGGTGACCACTTCATAATGATGATTTAGGGTTTATCCTAGGTGACCACTTCATAATGATGATTTAGAGGTTTATCCTAGGTGACCACTTCATAATGATGATTTAGAGGTTTATCCCAGGTGACCACTTCATAATGATGATTTAGCGGTTTATCCTAGGTGACCACTTCATAATGATGATTTAGAGGTTTATCCTAGGTGACCACTTCATAATGATGATTTAGAGGTTTATCCCAGGTGACCACTTCATAATGATGATTTAGAGGTTTATCCCAGGTGACCACTTCATAATGATGATTTAGAGGTTTATCCCAGGTGACCACTTCATAATGATGATTTAGCGGTTTATCCTAGGTGACCACTTCATAATGAGGATTTAGCGGTTTATCCTAGGTGACCACTTCATAATGAGGATTTAGCGGTTTATCCCAGGTGACCACTTCATAATGATGATTTAGCGGTTTATCCCAGGTGACCACTTCATAATGATGATTTAGAGGTTTATCCTAGGTGACCACTTCATAATGATGATTTAGCGGTTTATCCCAGGTGACCACTTCATAATGATGATTTAGAGGTTTATCCTAGGTGACCACTTCATAATGATGATTTAGCGGTTTATCCCAGGTGACCACTTCATAATGATGATTTAGAGGTTTATCCCAGGTGACCACTTCATAATGATGATTTAGCGGTTTATCCTAGGTGACCACTTCATAATGATGATTTAGCGGTTTATCCCAGGTGACCACTTCATAATGATGATTTAGAGGTTTATCCCAGGTGACCACTTCATAATGATGATTTAGGGTTTATCCTAGGTGACCACTTCATAATGATGATTTAGCGGTTTATCCCAGGTGACCACTTCATAATGATGATTTAGAGGTTTATCCCAGGTGACCACTTTATAATGATGATTTAGGGTTTATCCTAGGTGACCACTTCATAATGATGATTTAGAGGTTTATCCTAGGTGACCACTTCATAATGATGATTTAGAGGTTTATCCTAGGTGACCACTTCATAATGATGAGTTAGCGGTTTATCCTAGGTGACCACTTCATAATGATGATTTAGAGGTTTATCCTAGGTGACCACTTCATAATGATGATTTAGCGGTTTATCCTAGGTGACCACTTCATAATGATGATTTAGGGTTTATCCCAGGTGACCACTTCATAATGATGATTTAGGGTTTATCCCAGGTGACCACTTCATAATGATGAGTTAGCGGTTTATACTGGGTCGTACCACTTCATTATGACGATTTATACTGTTTTTTCCTGGGTCGTACCACTTCATAGTAATGATATATACAGGTTTATACTGGGTCGTACCACTTCATAGTAATGATATATACAGGTTTATACTGGGTCGTACCACTTCATAGTAATGATATATACAGGTTTATACTGGGTCGTACCACTTCATAGTAATGACATACAGGTTTATACTGGGTCGTACCACTTTTGTAAAGCACTGATGTATGTATTAGTGCCACCAATCCTATCATCCACCTTGTGGTGTTCTACTGGTCCATCCGTGACGTCTGTTTTAACGACTGTTTCTTCATGTTCTGAGGACACCTCACTACAGACCTCACTACAGACCCTAACTACAGACCTCACTACAGACCCTAACTACAGACCTCACTACAGACCCTAACTACAGACCTCACTACAGACCTCACTACAGACCCTAACTACAGACCTCACTACAGACCCTAACTACAGACCCTAACTACAGACCCTAACTACAGACCTCACTACAGACCCTAACTACAGAACTCACTACAGACCCTAACTACAGACCTCACTACAGACCTCACTACAGACCCTAACTACAGACCTCACTACAGACCCTAACTACAGACCTCACTACAGACCCTAACTACAGACCTCACTACAGACCCTAACTACAGACCTCACTACAGACCCTAACTACAGACCTCACTACAGACCTCACTACAGACCCTAACTACAGACCCCACTACAGACCCTAACTACAGACCTCACTACAGACCCTAACTACAGACCTCACTACAGACCTCACTACAGACCCTAACTACAGACCTCACTACAGACCTCACTACAGACCCTAACTACAGACCTCACTACAGACCCTAACTACAGACCTCACTACAGACCTCACTACAGACCCTAACTACAGACCTCACTACAGACCTCACTACAGACCCTCACTACAGACCTCACTACAGACCTCACTACAGACCCTAACTACAGACCTCACTACAGACCTCACTACAGACCCTAACTACAGACCCTAACTACAGACCTCACTACAGACCCTAACTACAGACCCTAACTACAGACCTCACTACAGACCCTAACTACAGACCCTCACTACAGACCTAACTACAGACCTCACTACAGACCCTAACTACAGACCTCACTACAGACCCTAACTACAGACCCTAACTACAGACCTCACTACAGACCTCACTACAGACCCTCACTACAGACCCTCACTACAGACCCTCACTACAGACCTCACTACAGACCCTAACTACAGACCTCACTACAGACCTCACTACAGACCTCACTACAGACCCTAACTACAGACCTCACTACAGACCCTAACTACAGACCCTAACTACAGACCCTAACTACAGACCTCACTACAGACCCTAACTACAGACCTCACTACAGACCCTAACTACAGACCCTAACTACAGACCCTAACTACAGACCATCACTACAGACCTCACTACAGACCTCACTACAGACCTCACTACAGACCCTAACGACAGACCCTCACTACAGACCCTAACTACAGACCCTAACTACAGTCCCTAACTACAGTCCCTAACTACAGTCCCTAACTACAGACCCTAACTACAGACCTCACTACAGACCCTAACTACAGACCCTCACTACAGACCCTAACTACAGACCCTAACTACAGACCTCACTACAGACCCTAACTACAGACCCTAACTTCAGACCTAACTACAGACCCTAACTACAGACCTCACTACAGACCCTAACTACAGACCTCACTACAGACCCTAACTACAGACCTAACTACAGACCCTAACTACAGACCCTAACTACAGACCCTAACTACAGACCCTAACTACAGACCTCACTACAGACCCTAACTACAGACCTCACTACAGACCCTAACTACAGACCCTAACTACAGACCTCACTACAGACCCTAACTACAGACCCTAACTACAGACCTCACTACAGACCCTAACTACAGACCCTAACTTCAGACCTCACTACAGACCCTAACTACAGACCCTAACTACAGACCTCACTACAGACCCTCACTACAGACCTCACTACAGACCCTAACTACAGACCTCACTACAGACCCTAACTACAGACCTAACTACAGACCTAACTACAGACCTAACTACAGACCCTCACTACAGACCCTAACTACAGACCTCACTACAGACCCTAACTACAGACCTCACTACAGACCCTAACTACAGACCTCACTACAGACCCTAACTACAGACCTCACTACAGACCCTAACTACAGACCTCACTACAGACCCTAACTACAGACCTCACTACAGACCTCACTACAGACCCTAACTACAGACCTCACTACAGACCTCACTACAGACCCTAACTACAGACCTCACTACAGACCCTAACTACAGACCTCACTTACAGACCCTAACTACAGACCTCACTACAGACCCTCACTACAGACCCTCACTACACACCCTAACTACAGACCTCACTACAGACCTCACTACAGACCCTAACTACAGACCCTCACTACAGACCCTCACTACAGACCTCACTACAGACCCTAACTACAGACCCTAACTACAGACCTCACTACAGACCTCACGACAGACCCTCACTACAGACCCTCACTACAGACCCTCACTACAGACCCTCACTACAGACCCTAACTACAGACCTTAACTACAGACCCTAACTACAGACCCTAACTAGACCCTAACTACAGACCCTAACTACAGACCCTAACTACAGACCTCACTACAGACCCTCTCTACAGACCCTCTCTACAGACCCTCACTACAGACCCTAACTACAGACCCTAACTACAGACCTCACTACAGATCCTAACTACAGACCTAACTACAGACCCTAACTACAGACCCTCACTACAGACCCTCACTACAGACCTCACGACAGACCCTAACTACAGACCTCACTACAGACCTCACTACAGACCTCACTCCAGACCCTAACTACAGACCCTAACTACAGACCTCACTACAGACCTCACTACAGACCCCACTACAGACCCTAACTACAGACCCTAACTACAGACCTCACGACAGACCTCACGACAGACCTCACGACAGACCCTCACTACAGACCCTCACTACAGACCTCACTACAGACCCTCACTACAGACCCTAACTTCAGACCTCACTACAGACCTCACTACAGACCCTAACTACAAACCCTCACTACAGACCTCACTACAGACCTCACTACAGACCCTAACTACAGACCTAACTACAGACCTCACTACAGACCTCACTACAGACCCTCTCTACAGACCCTAACTACAGACCCTAACTACAGACCCTAACTACAGACCCTAACTACAGACCTCACTACAGACCTCACTACAGACCCTAACTACAGACCTTACTACAGACCTCACTACAGACCCTACCTACAGACCCTAACTACAGACCTCACTACAGACCCTCACTACAGACCTCACTACAGACCCTAACTACAGACCTCACTACAGACCCTAACTACAGACCCTAACTACAGACCTCACTACAGACCTTACTACAGACCCTAACTACAGACCCTAACTACAGACCTCACTACAGACCCTAACTACAGACCTCACTACAGACCCTAACTACAGACCTCACTACAGACCCTAACTACAGACCCTAACTACAGACCTCACTACAGACCCTAACTACAGACCTCACTACAGACCCTCACTACAGACCCTCACTACAGACCTCACTACAGAGCCTAACTACAGACCTCACTACAGACCTAACTACAGACCTCACTACAGACCCTCACTACAGACCTCACTACAGACCCTAACTACAGACCTCACTGTTAAGGGTTCTTGGTAACTATTGGAGGAGTGGGTCGGTTTATAAACCTTGACAAATGAAAGACCCCAAGAATTCAGATCCGGTCTCCCAGACGAGGGCCAAAAGACCGGGTCTAGTTTCCATAGTAACGATCTCCCGGTGACACACCCAATTATAAAAAAAACCTCCTTTTTTTAACGCAGTCACACCGGGATCCAAACACCACTTCGACCGCCCAAACTCACTCTCTCTCTCTCTCTCTCCAGAACACAGCTGAAGCTTTACCCCGGCACACACACACGCATATAGACATACACATTTAAATAACACACACACATATAGACATAAAGACACACTCTTAGTTAAAAACACAGACAGATATAAACACACTAGTATTTAAGAAGTGACAATAAACTTGACTTGAGCTGGTAGCCATTCTAGAAGTACCCCCTCACTCATTTGGAGGATTCACCTTACATTTTCTCTTATATTAAACCTTTTGTAATTGTATTTAACCAAACTACTCATTCAATAAATGAAAATCACTTTTATAACTCACCCTTAATACAAATTAATTTAAACTTGACATTGACACTTATTGTGAATGAAAATACTCACTTCTAGCAGTTTCAAAGATTCAAAGGTTTCATTGTCATATGTCACATGAATCAGGTGCATCATATGAGGCTCCGCCCACAACTCAACATAGAATAGAATAGTGCAATAGAAACAACAACAATAACAGTAGAATCAACTGTGTAAACAGTGAAGTACGGTCACGGCCGGGTGGAGGTGGGACCCAAAAGCAGGAAGAACAGAACGCCAGATGGACAGTTTGTGATATTTATTTTAAATACCACACAGACGGGGGCAGAGACGTAGTCGGGACAGGCAGCGGATCGGGAACCAGGCAGGGACAGGCAGCGGATCAGGAACCAGTCGGGGACAGGCAGCGGATCAGGAACCAGGCAGGGACAGGCAGCGGATCGGGAACCAGTCGGGGACAGGCAGCGGATCAGGAACCAGGCAGGGACAGGCAGCGGATCGGGAACCAGGCAGGGACAGGCAGCGGATCGGGAACCAGGCAGGGACAGGCAGCGGATCGGGAACCAGTCGGGGACAGGCAGCGGATCAGGAACCAGGCAGGGACAGGCAGCGGATCGGGAACCAGTCGGGGACAGGCAGCGGATCAGGAACCAGGCAGGGACAGGCAGCGGATCGGGAACCAGGCAGGGACAGGCAGCGGATCAGGAACCAGGCAGGGACAGGCAGCGGATCGGGAACCAGTCGGGGACAGGCAGCGGATCAGGAACCAGGCAGGGACAGGCAGCGGATCAGGAACCAGGCAGGGACAGGCAGCGGATCAGGAACCAGGCAGGGACAGGCAGCGGATCGGGAACCAGGCAGGGACAGGCAGCGGATCAGGAACCAGGCAGGGACAGGCAGCGGATCGGGAACCAGGCAGGGACAGGCAGCGGATCGGGAACCAGGCAGGGCAGACAAACCGGCAGGAACAGGCGGAAGCGTAATCGGGGACAGGCAGTGGAACATGAATCCGACTTGGTAACCGCTGGAATGTCTGTTTGGTCAGGAGAACAATCTGGCCCCGTGTGAGTGTGCGGGGTAGACTGAAGTAGGGACGTCATAATGATGCGCTGCAGCTGCGGGTGAGACTTAACAAGGGGGCGTGGCTATACGGGAGAGTGATGTGGAGACAGGAGTGCGATAAGGGGGCGTGGCTATACGGGAGAGTGACGTGGAGACAGGAATGCGATAAGGGGGCGTGGCTATACGGGAGAGTGACGTGGAGACAGGGATGCGATAAGGGGGCGTGGCTATACGGGAGAGTGACGTGGAGACAGGGATGCGATAAGGGGGCGTGGCTATACGGGAGAGTGACGTGGAGACAGGGATGCGATAAGGGGGCGTGGCTATACGGGCGAGTGATGTGGAAGCGAGGAGGCAAACTGTGACAAGTACAAGAACAGCAGCAACAACACTAGAACAAAACGAGATCAAATAGAATACAATAAAATATAATATAATAATATTTATATATTCAACATATTTTATTAAGTCCCTAGAGCTTTTCTGAATCTGAATAAGCTTTGATAGTTGTGGGGGCAGCGTGGCCACAGCCGTCACTAGGCTGCTCTCCACATCCAGTCTGTTCCTCTGCTTGGTTTTGATGTGAGTCAGGGCCGAGGAGGTAACTTCACACATAAGGTAGATCCAAAAGGCAAGAGTTCATTCAATGCACATTTCCCCAGCTCTTCAACATCACACCAACACTCTGTGAGTGACCTTTTCAGCATATGCCATCTTTTGCCCACGATCAGAGAACAAATCCACCAGGTTTTCCTGCAGTCTGGCAGGAAGGCTGCTGCTGCTCTCCGTCCCTCTGAACGGGTTCCTCACCCAGTCCAGCTCTTCTGACTTGGCTTCAATGTCATGAAGGTACTGGTTGAACTCAGGTTTGAGTTTGGATTGATGCGTTTTTTACAATTGTGACCATCTGCTTGTTTTCAGCATCAGTAGTGGCAAGATAGCCATCAAGCAGAGGGAAACGGCTTATATCCCCTTGGTCGCAATTCGTCTCCCATAAGTTGACTTTATTTATGAATCTATTCACTCTGTCATACATGTTAAGGATATGCCATGAGTCCTTGCCTTGAAGTGAGAGGTTAAGCTCATTAAACTTGGAGAAGACATCGGCAAGATATGCCACCGTGCAACCCACCACCCTGCATCCTGAGAAACCACTGAGAGAGGATGAGCGCTGGAGGAGGAAAGCAGACACCTCAGTGTGAGAGGATGAGAGCTGGAGGAGGAAAGCAGACACCTCAGTGTGAGAGGATGAGAGCTGGATGAGGAAAGCAGACACCTCAGTGCGAGAGGATGAGAGCTGGATGAGGAAAGCAGACACCTCAGTGTGAAGTTCAAACAGCCTGGATAGTGTTGTGACAACCAGCGTCTGTGTGACGTCTGTGTGAAGCAGCAGCTGCCCATGTCTGCCCCGCTGTCTTGACACAGAGTTTGAAATAGTCGGTGATTCGTAGGTCTGGACTGAATGAAATGAATCACCTTAACTGCGTCATCCATGACAGCACTTAACTCGGGGCTCATCCTTTCACTGGCGAGAGCCTCCCGGTGGATAATGCAGCGATTCCACTTCATTCCCAACCAGGCGTCCATTTTCCAGAGTTATGAGCACGAGCGCCACCAGCCGTCTCACAGACCGCATCGCAGGTTTAATTTCGCGGGTTTCATTACGTGGGTCTTAGGTTGCTAAGCATTGCTAAAATGTGTTACATTTTTTAAAATAATAATAATATATATTTTTAATAAAATGCAATCCCTAATCTTTCTACGTACCCCCTGCAATCCCATCACATACCCCTAGGGGTCCGCGTACCCCCGGTTGGGAATCACTGGACTAGAGGGTCCCCAGTAGAGAACATACCTCCAACTAGAGGGCCCTCAGTAGAACATACCTCCAACTAGAGGGCCCTCAGTAGAGAACATACCTCCAACTAGAGGGCCCTCAGTAGAACATACCTCCAACTAGAGGGCCCTCAGTAGAGAACATACCTCCAACTAGAGAGCCCTCAGTAGAGAACATACCTCCAACTAGAGGGCCCTCAGTAGAACATACCTCCAACTAGAGGACCCTCAGTAGAACATACCTCCAACTAGAGGGCCCTCAGTAGAACATACCTCCAACTAGAGGGCCCTCAGTAGAACATACCTCCAACTAGAGGGCCCTCAGTAGAGAACATACCTCCAACTAGAGGGCCCTCAGTAGAACATACCTCCAACTAGAGGGCCCTCAGTAGAGAACATACCTCCAACTAGAGGGCCCTCAGTAGAACATACCTCCAACTAGAGGGCCCTCAGTAGAGAACATACCTCCAACAAGAGGGCCCTCAGTAGAGAACATACCTCCAACAAGAGGGCCCTCAGTAGAGAACATACCTCCAACTAGAGGGCCCTCAGTAGAGAACATACCTCCAACTAGAGGGCCCTCAGTAGAGAACATACCTCCAACTAGAGGGCCCTCAGTAGAGAACATACCTCCAACTAGAGGGCCCTCAGTAGAGAACATACCTCCAACTAGAGGGCCCTCAGTAGAGAACATACCTCCAACTAGAGGGCCCTCAGTAGAGAACATACCTCCAACTAGAGGGCCCTCAGTAGAGAACATACCTCCAACTAGAGGGCCCTCAGTAGAACATACCTCCAACTAGAGGGCCCTCAGTAGAACATACCTCCAACTAGAGGGCCCTCAGTAGAGAACATACCTCCAACTAGAGGGCCCTCAGTAGAACATACCTCCAACTAGAGGGCCCTCAGTAGAGAACATACCTCCAACTAGAGGGCCCTCAGTAGAACATACCTCCAACTAGAGGGCCCTCAGTAGAGAACATACCTCCAACTAGAGGGCCCTCAGTAGAACATACCTCCAACTAGAGGGCCCTCAGTAGAGAACATACCTCCAACTAGAGGGCCCTCAGTAGAGAACATACCTCCAACTAGAGGGCCCTCAGTAGAGAACATACCTCCACCTAGAGGGCCCTCAGTGGAGAACATACCTCCAACTAGAGGGCCCTCAGTAGAACATACCTCCAACTAGAGGGCCCTCAGTAGAGAACATACCTCCAGCTAGAGGGCCCTCAGTAGAACTTACCTCCAACTAGAGGGCCCTCAGTAGAGAACATACCTCCAACTAGAGGGCCCTCAGTAGAACATACCTCCAACTAGAGGACCCTCAGTAGAACATACCTCCAACTAGAGGGCCCTCAGTAGAACATACCTCCAACTAGAGGGCCCTCAGTAGAACATACCTCCAACTAGAGGGCCCTCAGTAGAGAACATACCTCCAACTAGAGGGCCCTCAGTAGAACATACCTCCAACTAGAGGGCCCTCAGTAGAGAACATACCTCCAACTAGAGGGCCCTCAGTAGAGAACATACCTCCAACTAGAGGGCCCTCAGTAGAGAACATACCTCCAACTAGAGGGCCCTCAGTAGAGAACATACCTCCAACTAGAGGGCCCTCAGTAGAGAACATACCTCCAACTAGAGGGCCCTCAGTAGAGAACATACCTCCAACTAGAGGGCCCTCAGTAGAACATACCTCCAACTAGAGGGCCCTCAGTAGAACATACCTCCAACTAGAGGGCCCTCAGTAGAGAACATACCTCCAACTAGAGGGCCCTCAGTAGAACATACCTCCAACTAGAGGGCCCTCAGTAGAGAACATACCTCCAACTAGAGGGCCCTCAGTAGAACATACCTCCAACTAGAGGGCCCTCAGTAGAGAACATACCTCCAACTAGAGGGCCCTCAGTAGAACATACCTCCAACTAGAGGGCCCTCAGTAGAGAACATACCTCCAACTAGAGGGCCCTCAGTAGAGAACATACCTCCAACTAGAGGGCCCTCAGTAGAGAACATACCTCCACCTAGAGGGCCCTCAGTAGAACATACCTCCAACTAGAGGGCCCTCAGTAGAACATACCTCCAACTAGAGGGCCCTCAGTAGAACATACCTCAAACTAGAGGGCCCTCAGTAGAACATACCTCCAACTAGAGGGCCCTCAGTAGAACATACCTCCAACTAGAGGGCCCTCAGTAGAGAACATACCTCCAACTAGAGGGCCCTCAGTAGAGAACATACCTCCACCTAGAGGGCCCTCAGTGGAGAACATACCTCCAACTAGAGGGCCCTCAGTAGAACATACCTCCAACTAGAGGGCCCTCAGTAGAGAACATACCTCCAGCTAGAGGGCCCTCAGTAGAACTTACCTCCAACTAGAGGGCCCTCAGTAGAGAACATACCTCCAACTAGAGGGCCCTCAGTAGAACATACCTCCAACTAGAGGACCCTCAGTAGAACATACCTCCAACTAGAGGGCCCTCAGTAGAACATACCTCCAACTAGAGGGCCCTCAGTAGAACATACCTCCAACTAGAGGGCCCTCAGTAGAGAACATACCTCCAACTAGAGGGCCCTCAGTAGAACATACCTCCAACTAGAGGGCCCTCAGTAGAGAACATACCTCCAACTAGAGGGCCCTCAGTAGAACATACCTCCAACTAGAGGGCCCTCAGTAGAGAACATACCTCCAACAAGAGGGCCCTCATTAGAGAACATACCTCCAACTAGAGGGCCCTTAGTAGAGAACATACCTCCAACTAGAGGGCCTTCAGTAGAGAACATACCTCCAACTAGAGGGCCCTCAGTAGAGAACATACCTCCAACTAGATGACCCTCAGTAGAACATACCTCCAACTAGAGGGCCCTCAGTAGAGAACATACCTCCAACTAGAGGGCCCTCAGTAGAACATACCTCCAACTAGAGGGCCCTCAGTAGAGAACATACCTCCAACTAGAGGGCCCTCAGTAGAACATACCTCCAACTAGAGGGCCCTCAGTAGAACATACCTCCAACTAGAGGGCCCTCAGTAGAACATACCTCCAACTAGAGGGCCCTCAGTAGAGAACATACCTCCAACTAGAGGGCCCTCAGTAGAGAACATACCTCCAACTAGAGGGCCCACAGTAGAACATACCTCCAACTAGAGGGCCCTCAGTAGAGAACATACCTCCAACTAGAGGGCCCTCAGTAGAACATACCTCCAACTAGAGGGCCCTCAGTAGAGAACATACCTCCAACTAGAGGGCCCTCAGTAGAGAACATACCTCCACCTAGAGGGCCCTCAGTGGAGAACATACCTCCAACTAGAGGGCCCTCAGTAGAACATACCTCCAACTAGAGGGCCCTCAGTAGAGAACATACCTCCAGCTAGAGGGCCCTCAGTAGAACTTACCTCCAACTAGAGGGCCCTCAGTAGAGAACATACCTCCAACTAGAGGGCCCTCAGTAGAACATACCTCCAACTAGAGGACCCTCAGTAGAACATACCTCCAACTAGAGGGCCCTCAGTAGAACATACCTCCAACTAGAGGGCCCTCAGTAGAACATACCTCCAACTAGAGGGCCCTCAGTAGAGAACATACCTCCAACTAGAGGGCCCTCAGTAGAACATACCTCCAACTAGAGGGCCCTCAGTAGAGAACATACCTCCAACTAGAGGGCCCTCAGTAGAACATACCTCCAACTAGAGGGCCCTCAGTAGAGAACATACCTCCAACAAGAGGGCCCTCATTAGAGAACATACCTCCAACTAGAGGGCCCTTAGTAGAGAACATACCTCCAACTAGAGGGCCTTCAGTAGAGAACATACCTCCAACTAGAGGGCCCTCAGTAGAGAACATACCTCCAACTAGATGACCCTCAGTAGAACATACCTCCAACTAGAGGGCCCTCAGTAGAGAACATACCTCCAACTAGAGGGCCCTCAGTAGAACATACCTCCAACTAGAGGGCCCTCAGTAGAGAACATACCTCCAACTAGAGGGCCCTCAGTAGAACATACCTCCAACTAGAGGGCCCTCAGTAGAACATACCTCCAACTAGAGGGCCCTCAGTAGAACATACCTCCAACTAGAGGGCCCTCAGTAGAGAACATACCTCCAACTAGAGGGCCCTCAGTAGAGAACATACCTCCAACTAGAGGGCCCACAGTAGAACATACCTCCAACTAGAGGGCCCTCAGTAGAGAACATACCTCCAACTAGAGGGCCCTCAGTAGAACATACCTCCAACTAGAGGACCCTCAGTAGAACATACCTCCAACTAGAGGGCCCTCAGTAGAGAACATACCTCCAACTAGAGGGCCCTCAGTAGAGAACATACCTCCAACTAGAGGGCCCTCAGTAGAACATACCTCCAACTAGAGGGCCCTCAGTAGAACATACCTCCAACTCGAGGGCCCTTAGTAGAGAACATACCTCCAACTAGAGGGCCCTCAGTAGAGAACATACCTCCAACTAGAGGGCCCTCAGTGGAGAACATACCTCCAACCAGAGGGCCCTCAGTAGAGAACATACCTCCAACTAGAGGGCCCTCAGTAGAGAACATACCTCCAAATAG
The DNA here is from genome assembly GCA_027704905.1 of Muraenolepis orangiensis. Classification (NCBI taxonomy): domain Eukaryota; kingdom Metazoa; phylum Chordata; class Actinopteri; order Gadiformes; family Muraenolepididae; genus Muraenolepis; species Muraenolepis orangiensis. Next base: position 2,497,567 of record CM051005.1, on the reverse strand, counting down.
AGGGCCCTCAGTAGAGAACATACCTCCAACTAGAGGGCCCTCAGTAGAACATTCCTCCAACTAGAGGGCCCTCATTAGAACATACCTCCAACTAGAGGGCCCTCAGTAGAACATACCTCCAACTAGAGGGCCCTCAGTAGAAGATACCTCCAACTAGAGGGCCCTCAGTAGAGAACATACCTCCAACTAGAGGGCCCTCAGTAGAGAACATACCTCCAACTAGAGGGCCCTCAGTAGAACATACCTCCAACTAGAGGGCCCTCAGTAGAACATACCTCCAACTAGAGGGCCCTCAGTAGAACATACCTCCAACTAGAGGGCCCTCAGTAGAGAACATACCTCCAACTAGAGGGCCCTCAGTAGAACATACCTCCAACTAGAGGGCCCTCAGTAGAGAACATACCTCCAACTAGAGGGCCCTCAGTAGAACATACCTCCAACTAGAGGGCCCTCAGTAGAGAACATACCTCCACCACAGATCCAGATCTGCAGATCCAAAATCAAATCCACTGTTCCTTAACCCATAAATAATCTAACCATTTGTGTCCAATTCAAACAGACAGACAGACAGACAGACAGACAGACAGACAGGCAGGCAGACAGACAGACAAACAGAGGGAAAATCATAGCCTCCAGTCCATCTCAGATGTCGGAGGTAAACATTAGACTGAAGACTTAAACTGAATAAATTAGAAGATAGAAGATACCTCCAACTAGAGGGCCCTCAGTAGAGAACATACCTCCAACTAGAGGGCCCTCAGTAGAGAACATACCTCCAACTAGAGGGCCCTCAGTAGAACATACCTCCAACTAGAGGGCCCTCAGTAGAGAACACACCTCCAACTAGAGGGCCCTCAGTAGAACATACCTCCAACTAGAGGGCCCTCAGTAGAACACACCTCCAACTAGAGGGCTCTCAGTAGAACATACCTCCAACTAGAGGGCCCTCAGTAGAGAACATACCTCCAACTAGCTAACCCTCAGTAGAACATACCTCCAACTAGACGGCCCTCAGTAGAGAACATACATCCAACTAGAGGGCCCTCAGTAGAACATACCTCCAACTAGAGGGCCCTCAGTAGAGAACATACCTCCAACTAGAGGGCCCTCAGTAGAACATACCTCCAACTAGAGGGCCCTCAGTAGAACATACCTCCAACTAGAGGGCCCTCAGTAGAGAACATACCTCCAACTAGAGGGCCCTCAGTAGAACATACCTCCAACTAGAGGGCCCTCAGTAGAGAACATACCTCCAACTAGAGGGCCCTCAGTAGAACATACCTCCAACTAGAGGGCCCTCAGTAGAACACACCTCTAACTAGAGGGCTCTCAGTAGAACATACCTCCAACTAGAGGGCCCTCAGTAGAGAACATACCTCCAACTAGACAACCCTCAGTAGAACATACCTCCAACTAGACGGCCCTCAGTAGAGAACATACCTCCAACTAGAGGGCCCTCAGTAGAACATACCTCCAACTAGAGGGCCCTCAGTAGAGAACATACCTCCACCACAGATCCAGATCTGCAGATCCAAAATCAAATCCACTGTTCCTTAACCCATAAATAATCTAACCATTTGTGTCCAATTCAAACAGACAGACAGGCAGACAGACAGACAGACAGACAGACAGACAGAGGGAAAATCATAGCCTCCAGTCCATCTCAGATGTCGGAGGTAAACATTAGACTGAAGACTTAAACTGAATAAATTATGCAAACTAGACCCGACTCCAGGGACAAATATAGAACAACACACAGGAGAGAAGAAGCCCCGCCTCCACCTGAGCATCGACCGCTGATTGGTGGAGAAGAGAGAGTTTTGTTGAATAATTGACCCCGTGGGTGTCGGACGCCATGACCTTTAGATAGCATGCCGCTAACCCGAAGCTAACCATCTAATAGAGAGAGAGAGAGAGAGAGAGAGAGAGAGAGAGAGAGAGAGAGAGAGAGAGAGAGAGAGAGAGAGAGAGAGAGAGAGAGAGAGAGAGGGGGGGAGAGAGAGAGAGAGAGAGAGAGAGAGAGAGAGAGAGAGATCTAATATGTAATTGCTCTATGAATAATATAATATATGAGTGGATGAGATCTGAGCTGAAGAGCGGGTTAAACCTTAACCTTAACCCCCCATCCTCTGCTCTCAGGCTGTGGGTTCATTAGGACCCCTAAGCCCCGCCCTCTCCCTCCCATTGGCTCAGAGAGCTGATGTCTAGTCTACAGTTAGAGGAAACTCGGCCGTCATTGGTTGGATCAGAGGGTAGGTTCTATAAGGTTAGGGGGGGTTTTAGGATGTTTTCAGAGGGCTGGCGTTGTGACCAGGTGTTCTTCAGCCTACTTATAGATGCTGTTGTCATAGAAACCACTACCCTGTATTCACATGTTTTCTTTATTTTTCGTTATTCTTTTTCTTTATTTATATTGCTGAAGATGCTGCCTCCGACCCCAACAGATGGAGAACCACACCACAGCTCCTGCTGCACCAACTGGGAACCCACTGGGATTTCAAACCTTCTTTAGGTGTTCTCCTGCTCTCTCTCTGGTGACTCTGTCTCACAGCCTGTGGTGTGTCTGTCTCACAGCCTGTGACGTGTCTGTCTCACAGCCTGTGGTGCGACGTGTCTGTCTCACAGCCTGTGACGTGTCTGTCTCACAGCCTGTGGTGCGACGTGTCTGTCTCACAGCCTGTGGTGTGTCTGTCTCACAGCCTGTGGTGCGACGTGTCTGTCTCACAGCCTGTGGTGAGACGTGTCTGTCTCACAGCCTGTGGTGCGACGTGTCTGTCTCACAGCCTGTGGTGTGTCTGTCTCACAGCCTGTGGTGTGTCTGTCTCACAGCCTGTGACGTGTCTGTCTCACAGCCTGTGGTGCGACGTGTCTGTCTCACAGCCTGTGGTGTGACGTGTCTGTCTCACAGCCTGTGGTGTGACGTGTCTGTCTCACAGCCTGTGGTGAGACGTGTCTGTCTCACAGCCTGTGGTGCGACGTGTCTGTCTCACAGCCTGTCTGGGTTCTCTCTCTCTCTCTCTCTCTCTCTCTCTCTCTCTCTCTCTCTCTCTCTCTCTCTCTCTCTCTCTCTCTCTCTCTCTCTCTCTCTCTCTCTCTCTCTCTCTCTCTCTCTCTCTCTCTCCCCCCTCACAGCCTGTCTGGGTTCTCTCTCTCTCACAGCCGGTCTGGGTTCTCTCTCTCTCACAGCCGGTCTGGGTTCTCTCTCCCCCCTCACAGCCTGTCTGGGTTCTCTCTCTCTCCCCCCTCACAGCCGGTCTGGGTTCTCTCTCCCCGTCTCAGAACACGACCCCCAGTTCTCGGGGTTCTCCGACTCTCTGTGACTGCAGCTGCCTGTCAGGCTGCTGAGGTGTCAGCCTCTTAATGAGGAAGAGAGGAGGTGTGTGAGGGTATTATGGGATGTTCTACACCAAGTCCTTTGTCTCACCTCAACGGAAGATGGGAAAAAGGTACATGTCCCTTTGAAATACCTTTACTGCATGGAATGGAGGAATGCTATTTAGCTTATTTATGACTTACATTACGTTACATTACGTTACGTAACGTTACGTTACGTTACATTATATTAACATTACATTACATTACATTACCGGCACCATGGAGAGTGTTCTTACAGGGTGTATCACCGCCCGGTACGGGAACTGCACAGCACTCGAGAGCAGAGCGCTTCAAAGGGTGGTGGGACGGCCCAGTATATGGTTGGAGGTGAGCTCCCCTCCCTCCTGGATATATACAACCAGCGGTGCGTGGCCAAGGCCAAACGCATCATAAAGACATTGCCCACCAGCCACCAACTGTACTCACTGTTACCGTCAGGCAGGCGATAGCGCAGTATCAAGTGCCGTACAAATAGACTCAGAGACAGCTTCCACAGCCAGGCCATCAGGCTGCTGAACAAGGGCCTATAGCATATCACAATGTATATGTTATTACATTGATTTATATATACATGTTGCTCTTTTTCTGTGCCGATATGTTGCATTTTATAAATTGCATTTTTATTTTTATTTTTTAACTTATTTTATTCTATTCTGTTTTATTCTATTTTTATCTCATTTTTATAACTGCTGTCTGTCGTCGGGTTTTGCACATAAGATTTTCACTCACTGCTTTATACTTGTGTAAACTGTGACTTGACTTCAGTCACCATAATAATATAATATATAAATACATATACACATATATAATAACATCATATATAATACATTACATTACAATAAGGTCATTTAACAGGTAGACAAAATAACTAGTAGTCACCATAGTTATATATACATACATATACACACAATGTACAATAAGTACAATACGTTGTCACTGTAGATTACAATGAAAAATGAAGCCTTCCAGACCCACATGTCACCAGGGGGCGCTAGACCGTCCCCAGGGGGCGCTAGACCGTCCCCAGGGGGCGCTAGACCATCCCCTGGGGCACTTCAGACAGATCAACCCACTGAGGAGCTTTCATACAACAGAGAGCAGACCCCACGGCTGGGGGCGGGGCCGAGGGGGGGGGGGGGGGGGGGGGGGGGTGTGTGTGTGTGTGTGTGTGTGTGTGTGTGTGTGTGTGTGTGTGTGTGTGTGTGTGTGTGTGATTGAACAGCACCACCAGGAGAGAGAGAGCCTGAACAACCCAAATGTGAACCTCTCGTCGACAAGAAGAGAGAAAAAGCCGCCATCGACGTGAGGTCCTTCCTCACATCGGAGAATAACCACCAAGAGACCTCCTGCTGAGCTTCAACATACCTCCACCTAGAGGGCCCTCAGTAGAGAACATACCTCCAACTAGAGGGCCCTCAGTAGAACATACCTCCAACTAGAGGGCCCTCAGTAGAACATACCTCCAACTAGAGGGCCCTCAGTAGAACATACCTCCAACTAGAGGGCCCTCAGTAGAGAACATACCTCCAACTAGAGGGCCCTCAGTAGAACATACCTCCAACTAGAGGGCCCTCAGTAGAACATACCTCCAACTAGAGGGCCCTCAGTAGAACATACCTCCAACTAGAGGGCCCTCAGTAGAACACACCTCCACCTAGAGGGCCCTCAGTAGAACATACCTCCAACTAGAGGGCCCTCAGTAGAACATACCTCCAACTAGAGGGCCCTCAGTAGAACACACCTCCACCTAGAGGGCCCTCAGTAGAACATACCTCCAACTAGAGGGCCCTCAGTAGAACATACCTCCAACTAGAGGGCCCTCAGTAGAACATACCTCCAACTAGAGGGCCCTCAGTAGAACATACCTCCAACTAGAGGGCCCTTCCCATACCTCCGGCACACCAGAAAGTCTCCTGGTCCGGATTCAGACCCAGACCTGCGCATAAATCTAATCAACTGTTCCTTGGTCCATAAGTAATCTAACTACCTTTTGTCCAATTCCATATATAATCTTTTGAGTTATCTTGCTATTAACAATAAACAAACAAACAAACAAACAAACAAACCTTACTAACTAACTAACTAACTAACTAACTAACTGGGGTGAAAAGATAACCTCTGCCCCATCTTCCATGGCTCCAACTGTTGTTCTCTGGTCATGTAGCACCAGTTCTCTAGGGCTGTTGTTCTCTGGTCATGTAGCACCAGTTCTACGCCAGGTACAGAGAAATAGTTATTTACTTTGGAAGTGTTGGCAATAGTTGGCAATCATTTCCTAACTGACAAATTGCATTTAAATATTCATATGCAGATATTTCTATGATATGCCAGATGTTAGCCTCCTCCACTGATATTTGAAGTGGCGTACGTGAGAGAGAATCACACACACACACACACACACACACACACACACACACACACACACACACACACACACACACACACACACACACACACACACACACACACACACACACACACACACACACACACACACACACAGGAATATTACTAGAGAGAGGCTATTCCCAAGACAACTGGGAGAAGAAATATCAATCAGAGCCCAAGCGTTTAAACTGAAGACACCACATCTACTCCTAGTCTAGTCCTTCATCTACTGAGTAGAACTGCCTGTCGGTCCTTCATCTACTGAGTAGAACTGCCTGTCGGTCCTTCATCTACTGAGTAGAACTGCCTGTCAGTCCTTCATCTACTGAGTAGAACTGCCTGTTGGTCCTTCATCTACTGAGTAGAACTGCCTGTCAGTCCTTCATCTACTGAGTAGAACTGCCTGTTGGTCCTTCATGCCGTCCTTCTGCAAACATTCTGTTCCATGAAGTCATCAAGCTGCTTTGGGCTCATCTATTGAGTGAACTTAAGGGCTCCAAATACTTTGTTCCCAAACATTTAGTTGGGATTATTGTGACCTGAAACGCTTCACTGCTTCTCCCACCCCCAGTGACTGGAATATGATCACATCTAAAGTGTGCTGTAGATATTATATTAGAAACATGATCCACAGGCCATCAGGCTGCTGAACAAGGGCCTATAGCATATAACAATGTATATTTTATTACATTGATTTATATATACATATTGCTCTTTTCTGTGCAGATATTTTGCATTTTATCAATTAAATTGTTATCTTATTTTTATAACTGCTGTCTGTCGTCAGGTATTGCACATAAGATTTTCACATCACTGCTTTATACTTGTGTAAACTGTGAAGTGACAATAAACTTGACTTGACGATCTAAAATACACTTTAGAGGTGGAGTCAAACAATGAGAGAGAGAGAGAGAGAGAGAGAGAGAGAGAGAGAGAGAGAGAGAGAGAGAGAGAGAGAGAGAGAGAGAGAGAGAGAGAGAGAGAGAGAGAGAGAGAGAGATACAGTCTTACCTCCTAACAGCCCTAGTGAGTCTTAGTGAGTAGTGTTTGACTGAATGCTCCCGGCCCACCTTCCTCTGAAGGAGGGGTTTCCCCTGGAGGTCAGGCGGTGATGACTGATCTCTTCTGGGTCGGACTGAGCCTTATCCTCAGGATTCCGTTAGCGTGACCAAAGCCTTTAATCAGCTCGAAAGCCGACCAGCCTGACCGCTAAAAGGATTTAAACAACACACAACTCCCTCACAGAGCCCTTTCCCTGCGGTGTAATACCTCTCCATCCTACCACCACTTGTTTGGGATATTGTTTTAATATGAGAAAAAGGCAAAGATATCACAGCAGGGATGGTGTGAACACACTGTTATCTGGTCTGGTTTGGTGTTAACTGCAACAAGGGATGAGGAGCGGCTGTTCTCCTGCCTCGAGGAGCGGCTGTTCTCCTGCCTCGAGGAGCGGCTGTTCTCCTGCCTCGAGGAGCGGCTGTTCTCCTGCCTCGCTCGGACTCTGACCTCTGACTCTAGCCCCAGCCTTTTGATATTATTAGCCAGGGAATAGAACCGGCAGTGTCAGTGCCTTGCTCAACACATACATAGAGCAACAGGCATACTAAGAATATTCTCTCACTACAAGTTGGACCTTTTAAAATGTTTCCTTCCTCATCCTATGGAACTTATACTATATACTACTATATACTATATATACTATATAACCTATGTAACTGGAAATGTTGGCATATTGTCAGAATCTAAATGCCTTAATTGTCAATGTACAAGTACAACAAACTTGTGTAGAAATCCCTCATGGCACTTAAACACAACAATTGAAAAAATATAAATGATATAAAAGACTAAGCTAAACAAAATAGATAAAAAAATATATATATACACATATATATATATATATATATATATATATACACACACATATTGCGTCTGTGTATATATATATAAACACACACACACACACACACACACACACACACACACACACACACACACACACACACACACACACACACACACACACACACACACACACACACACACACACACACACACACACACACGTTTATACAGAATGTAGACTTTGGGAAACACCCACTTTTACAACTGAAAAAAAAAGGTAATTTTTAAACTTTTACAACTTAATAAGTAGTACCCTCATTTTTCTAATGACCTACCCTGGAATATGTCAGATGCATTAAGAAAGCACTTCTCAGGGACCAGGAGCCGAACAATAAAACAATAAAACAATAAAACAACATGAGGAGAATAACAAGTTGCTCAGTCCCCTGGTGAACGAACACACTTCCGTGGTGCTCCTGAACGCAGCTCCAAACAGGAAGCGCTCGGCTCCTTCGGCTCCTTCTGCTTCTTCTTCTCCTCCTCCTCCTCCTTCAGGTATTCTCTACTAATGTCTTCCTCACTAAACCTGTCCTCCCTCTCTGCGCTTTATCGGCTAAACAACACTGTTTGACGGGACGTGTCTCCGGTGTGTCTCGATCCGTTCGCTTCGGACTGCGGCTGTCAAACTGATCACTCCTGATATCGACCATATAGTGATCAATACCAAACCAATAACGGGGGGTTATTATCATTACTATTATTATTATTATCATCGTCTGGTGTGACGGAGGGACCCCCTCCGGTCCGATGAGAGCCGATACCTGAGAACACCGGAGCCCCACCGGAGGACCTGCGCTACATTAGCCCGAGAATGCCAGCCGGTAAGCTGTGTGTGTGTGTGTGTGTGTGTGTGTGTGTGTGTGTGTGTGTGTGTGTGTGTGTGTGTGTGTGTGTGTGTGTGTGTGTGTGTGTGTGTGTGTGTGTGTGTGTGTGTGTGTGTGTGTGTGTGTGTGTGTGTGTGTGTGTGTGTGTGTGTGTGTGTGTGTGTGTGTGTGTGTGTGTGTGTGTGTGTGTGTGTGTGTGGGTGTGTGGGTGGGTGGGTGGGTGGGTGGGTGGGTGGTGGTTACCGGCCGCGGTGTTGACCCACAGGAGAACACACACACACACACACGGTTGGTGCAGTAGAGTTACCGCCTGGTGCTCAGGGGGGTGGGGGCTGCTCTGCTCTGTTTTTAAATAGTGTGTGTCCCAGCAGGGGGCCTGGTCTCTGCCTGTCTGTGTATCTAGTGTCAGTACCTGGTCAGGTACTGCATATATGTAGTACTGACCTGAACTTGGAGCTCCACCTTGCTAGTCTAGTCCATCAGGGTTCTCCCCCTGGTTGTCTTTTAAGGACTTCTTCATGTCTGGTCGATCTGGAGCAGCTCTACCACACTGATTGGATTACAACGCCCTCAATATTGATCATGTGTGCACTCTTCAGTCTGGTGGTCCAGGTTTTTACCAGCTGAAAGGTCCTCGGTTCAATCCCCGTCGCCTGCACCATGAATCCTTGAGCAGGATGACCCCCGACCTTATCTCTGTCTATTAGAGATATAGTGTTAAAACAACCTTATCTCTATCTATCTATTAGAGATATAGTGTTAAAACAACCTCATCTCTATATCTATTAGAGACATAGTGTTAAAACAACCTTATCTCCATCTATCTATTAGAGATATAGTGTTAAAACAACCTTACTCATCTCTATCTATTAGAGATATAGTGTTAAAACAACCTTACTCATCTCTATCTATTAGAGATATAGTGTTAAAACAACCTTATCTCTATCTATCTATCTATTAGCGATATAGTGTTAAAACAACCTTATCTCTATCTATCTATTAGAGATATAGTGTTAAAACAACCTTATCTCTATCTATCTATTAGAGATATAGTGTTAAAACAACCTTATCTCTATCTATCTATTAGAGATATAGTGTTAAAACAACCTTATCTCTATCTATCTATTAGAGATATAGTGTTAAAACAACCTTATCTCTATCTATCTATTAGAGATATAGTGTTAAAACAACCTTATCTCTATCTATCTATTAGAGATATAGTGTTAAAACAACCTTATCTCTCATGCCATTATGACTAGTAGTTCTCTAGTCTACCTGTTGAATGACCTGATTGTAATGTAATAAATATATTATGTTATTATGTATGTATATATTATATTATTATGGTGACTAGTAGTTCTCTGGTCTACCTGTTTATATTATATTATTATTGCTTCATCTTCTATGTGTGATGGTCAGTTCTCAGAAGGTCCTAAGCGTCAATACTTCTCTTTGATTGTGGGACAGTGCTTGTTTTGAACCTATCCAACCATCTTGAGATATTTCTTGACTTTATTTTTAAGTGTATTGAAACATAAAGATATATCACTGAGCAGGTCCACGGACAAAAGCTAAAAGATGTACAGAACTGCAGCAGACAGTGGTTAAAGTACAAATGACCACCGTGACCGAGGTCTGTTCTAGAAGACTGAGGGACTCTTCTAGAACGGTCTGTGTTCAGATCCACCTCTCGCACCTTTTACCTTCTAAAAAGCTGGGACGTTTCCCCCCCGGCCGTTCCCTGAAATATTCCCAAGCGGAGGCACCCAGCCGGGGGTTGTGTTCCGCTGGTTACCATGGTGACGGGGCGGCGTTTCCATCCTCCTCTCCTCCTCTTCCGAGAGCATCCGATCACTTGATCACTGACCTTGCTTGACTCCCTTCATCGCATGGAAGTGATTGAGTGAGTGAGTGAGGATGAAGCGTTGCTTGGTGCTTGTGTCAGTGAAGAAGTGCTGGACAGACGCTCTAAGGGCTGTAGATCTGTAGAGTATGGTTTATTTAAATGAAGACATGGAATTATTGGATCCCGGTTTTATTCGGTGAATGAATTACAGTGAGAGGGAGTCAAATTATTCAAAAAGTCTTTAAATGTGAAGGCCTCAAAGTCTTTTGCATAGGTAAATGTCATTTGCATAGGTCTTGGATATTTTTTGCCAGTGCCGTCAGGAAATGAAACCTAATGAACTGAAGCCCATGAAGGTGAACCTTTTGAGGGTTTGTGAGCTAGACAGAGCGAGTAGTGATTTCAGCAGCAGGTCGCTGGGACTCGAACTACAGGCTCCTCACAGGATGCAGGAACTGGTTACACAGGAAGAGGCAGTGCCAAGTCTTATGATTCATGCCCTCCTCGTGTGTGTGTGTCACACACACACACACACACACACACACACACACACACACACACACACACACACACACACACACACACACACACACACACACACACACACACACACACACACACACACACACACACACACACACACACACACACACACACACACACACACACACACACACACACACACACACACACACAGGGTGTGGACGGCATGGTGTATCACCAAGACGGTCTACGCCTTGCTGCTCAAACATCATGTGATGCCAAAAAAACAGCCAATCACTGCACAGTGGATCAGAGCGCCTGCTGCACTGTGTAGTCCAGTATAGTCTAATGTAGTCCAGTATAGTCTAATGTAGTCCAGTATAGTCTAGTCTAATGTAGTCCAGTATAGTCTAATGTAGTCCAGTATAGTCTAATGTAGTCCAGTATAGTCTAATGTAGTCCAGTATAGTCTAATGTAGTCCGGTCCAGTATAGTCTAATGTAGTCCGGTCCAGTATAGTCTAATGTAGTCCGGTCCAGTATAGTCTAATGTAGTCCGGTCCAGTATAGTCTAATGTAGTCCGGTCCAGTATAGTCTAATTTAGTCCGGTCCAGTATAGTCTAATGTAGTCCGGTCCAGTATAGTCTAATGTAGTCCAGTATAGTCTAATGTAGTCCAGTATAGTCTAATGTAGTCCAGTATAGTCTAATGTAGTCCGGTCCAGTATAGTCTAATTTAGTCCGGTCCAGTATAGTCTAATTTAGTCCGGTCCAGTATAGTCTAATGTAGTCCGGTCCAGTATAGTCTAATGTAGTCCGGTCCAGTATAGTCTAATGTAGTCCGGTCCAGTATAGTCTAATGTAGTCCGGTCCAGTATAGTCTAATGTAGTCCGGTCCAGTATAGTCTAATGTAGTCCAGTATAGTCTAATGTAGTCCAGTATAGTCTAATGTAGTCCGGTCCAGTATAGTCTAATGTAGTCCGGTCCAGTATAGTCTAATGTAGTCCGGTATAGTCTAATGTAGTCCGGTCCAGTATAGTCTAATGTAGTCCAGTATAGTCTAATGTAGTCCAGTATAGTCTAATGTAGTCCGGTCCAGTATAGTCTAATGTAGTTTGGTCCAGTATAGTCTAATGTAGTCCAGTATAATCTAATGTAGTCTGGTCCAGTATAGTCCAATGTAGTCCGGTCCAGTATAGTCCAATGTAGTCCGGTCCAGTATAGTCTAATGTAGTCCGGTCCAGTATAGTCTAATATAGTCCAGTATAGTCTAATGTAGTCTGGTCCAGTATAGTCTAATGTAGTCCGGTCCAGTAAAGTCTAATATAGTCCAGTATAGTCTAATGTAGTCTGGTCCAGTATAGTCTAATGTAGTTCGGTCCAGTATAGTCTAATATAGTCTAATGTAGTTTGGTCCAGTATAGTCTAATGTAGTCCGGTCCAGTATAGTCTAATGTAGTCCGGTCCAGTAGAATCCGGTCCGGTCCAGTAGAATCCGGTCCGGTCCAGTAGAATCCGGTCCGGTCCAGTAGAATCCGGTCCGGTACACTGCAATGCTGTACATTTGGCTGGTCTGGTTATTTAAATAAATGTTGTTGCTTCGTCATCACCTGCACTTGAGTAGAGGCTGTGATAAACAGTGTGTGTGTGTGGGGGCTGTGTTGACCTTCACACACACACACACACACACACACACACACACACACACACACACACACACACACACACACACACACACACACACACACACACACACACACACACACACACACACACACACACACACACACACACACACACACACACACACACACGCCCAGACTAAAGCGGTGTTAAAAATAGTTGATTATTTCAGCTAAATGTGATTATACTGTAATCAGGAGAATTAAATCACCTGCAGACCAGCACTGCTCCTAAAACAAGTACCCCCCCCCATCATTGTTTTAGGAGCTAGTACTAGCTAGTAAGCGCTTATGCGTGTATGAGCTAGCACGCATGCGTACGAGCATGTAGCATGTAGCATGTAGCATGTGTTTGAGTCATTGGGAGCGTGAACATGGAGCTAAGGTGTGTGTGCACGCATCACTGGGAGCAAATGTACAATTTCAGCTACCATGTACACGCTAGCGTGCGTGGACATGGTGGCGTTAGTGTTTGTGTTAGCTGTTGGCCCTGTAGGTTCTCTCTCTCTCTCTCTCTCTCTCTCTCTCTCTCCTCTCTCTCTCTCTCTCTCTCTCTCTCTCTCTCTCTCTCTCTCTCTCTCTCTCTCTCTCTCTCTCTCTCTCTCTCTCCTCTCTCTCTCTCTCTCTCTCTCTCTCTCTCTCTCTCTCTCTCTCTCTCTCTCTCTCTCTCTCTCTCTCTCTCTCTCTCTCTCTCTCTCTCTCTCTCTCTCTCTCTCTCTCTCTCTCTCTCTCTCTCTCTCTCTCTCTCTCTCTCTCTCTCTCTCTCTCTCTCTCTCTCTCTCTCTCTAATCTGCCTGCAGAGAGATACTGATGTGCAGTTGATGGTCTAGAGAGAATGAAACATAGAGACAGACAGTGGGCGAGAGACAGCCGCAGACAGTGGCTGTGAGATAGTGAGCGAGAGACTATAGGTGTGAACTACTGTGCTCTTGTGCTTCAGCTCCCCATCAAGATGGACCCAGAAATCTACGAGTCTGGTAGAGTGCATCTTTTTCCATTAGAGAGAGAGAGAGAGAGCAATAATAATATACTTCAGGTTGTGAGGGACTGCAGTAGAATTATTGATCTGCCCTCTGTGTGAATGAGCCCTCCCACTCACCTCCGTCCTCCAATCACACGGCTGTTTCCACCCGACGGACCTGCCCTCTGACCAGGGGGGGGGGGGGGGGGGGGGCTGTGATGGAATGCTCTAACAGCTTTATTAGCCTCACTTAGCTGCTGCTAACCCTCCCGTCCAATCAGCTTCCAGCTTCATCACCCGATTGACGGTTTTTCCTCCACCAATGATGTTGTAACCTGACAACGGGGGAGGGGTTTTGGGGTGTTCTGTTTCCACACACACACACACACACACACACACACACACACACACACACACACACACACACACACACACACACACACACACACACACACACACACACACACACACACACACACACACACACACACACACACACACACACAGCGGATGCGGGGGCCAGCTGGGTGACTGAGGGCGGTGTTCCGCAGCATCAGAGGTCGTCTGGTGCCCTTAATGCTGAAAATGAGCCCTGCCGTCTTTGCCCCACAGCATGCTGGGTAGACACACCTCCCCCTCTGCCTCTCCCAGGTAGACACACCTCCCCCTCTGCCTCTCCCAGGTAGACACACCTCCCCCTCTGCCTCTCCCAGGTAGACACACCTCCCCCTCTGCCTCTCCCAGGTAGACACACCTCCCCCTCTGCCTCTCCCAGGTAGACACACCTCCCCCTCTGCCTCTCCCAGGTAGACACACCTCCCCCTCTGCCTCTCCCAGGTAGACACACCTCCCCCTCTGCCTCTCCCAGGTAGACACACCTCCCCCTCCCCCTCTGCCTCTCCCAGGTAGACACACCTCCCCCTCCCCCTCTGCCTCTCCCAGGTAGACACACCTCCCCCTCTGCCTCTCCCAGGTAGACACACCTCCCCCTCTGCCTCTCCCAGGTAGACACACCTCCCCTCCCCCTCTGCCTCTCCCAGGTAGACACACAACCCATAGGTCGCAGGGAGATGTTAAAACATGACGTTATGGGCTGTGTGTCGTTGTGTTATCGTGACCAGTTTTATCGCTATGCCGACTGGAGATGCAGAACAGTGGGCGATGTAACTCCAGGCTCAAAGGCACTGGGGCAGAGCTTGTCGGGACTCAGTGGAGAGGTTGGTTGTTTGAGGCTGGTTGACCTTTTCAGTCTCTTGAACACACACCAAGGGGAACACACTCCTGTTTCAAGGTCGGGAAGGACTGTCTGTGGTCAACAGAGAAGCCCTTACTGTTATTTTATTATTGAGTCACTTAGAACAGATCCAGCAGTCCTACTGTGTTCTAGTAGAACTTCTGATCAGTCCTACTGTGTTCTAGTAGAACTTCTGATCAGTCCTACTGTGTTCTAGTAGAACTTCTGATCAGTCCTTCTGTGTTCTAATAGAACTTCTAATCAGTCCTACTGTGTTCTAGTAGAACTTCTGATCAGTCCTACTGTGTTCTAGTAGAACTTGTGATCAGTCCTACTGTGTTCTAGTAGAACTTCTGATCAGTCTTACTGTGTTCTAGTAGAACTTCTGATCAGTCCTACTGTGTTCTAGTAGAACTTCTGATCAGTTCTACTGTGTTCTAGTAGAACTTCTGATCAGTCTTACTGTGCTAGTAGAACTTCTGATCAGTCCTACTGTGTTCTAGTAGAACTTCTGATCAGTCCTACTGTGTTCTAGTAGAACTTCTGATCCAGCAGTCCAGCAGTGGGGGTGGGGGGTGTTGGTTGTTGGGGTTGTGGTAAGGGAGGTTCTGGGGTAAGGGAGGTTCTGGATGATGCCTGCACCATGGTGTTCTGGCAGTGGGGCAGTCAGCCAGTGGCTCAGTGGTGTGATCCATTGGACAGCAGATGGATGTTTTAACACAGCTGACATCCCATTAACACCACCATAGGATGGAGGTCTCCCCCATCACTTCCTTCCTGCCCTCTCCGCCGGCCTGATGGTTGGATGGTTTGTCAACTTCCTGGTTGAAGCCGTCTGTTCTTAAGCAGATAGCGGTGACATGCAGGGTTGTTTAGAACTCATGAAGAAGCTAGAGGGCCCTCAGTAGAGCAGTACCTCCACCACACCAAGAAGCTAGAAGGCCCTCAGTAGAGCAGAATCCACCACACCAAGAAGCTAGAGGGCCCTCAGTAGAGCAGACTTCCACCACACCAAGAAGCTAGAGGGCCCTCAGTAGAGCAGTACCTCCACCACACCAAGAAGCTAGAGGGCCCTCAGTAGACCATACCTCCACCACACCAAGAAGATAGAAGGCCCTCAGTAGAGCAGACTTCCACCACACCAAGAAGCTAGAGGGCCCTCAGTAGACCATACCTCCACCACACCAAGAAGCTAGAAGGACCTCAGTAGAGCAGACTTCCACCACACCAAGAAGCTAGAGGGCCCTCAGTAGAGCAGTACCTCCACCACACCAAGAAGCTAGAGGGCCCTCAGTAGAGCAGACCTCCACCACACCGAGAAGCTAGAGGGCCCTCAGTAGAGCAGACTTCCACCACACCAAGAAGCTAGAGGGCCCTCAGTAGAGCAGTCCCTCCACCACACCAAGAAGCTAGAGGGCCCTCAGTAGACCATACCTCCACCACACCAAGAAGATAGAAGGCTCTCAGTAGAGCAGACTTCCACCACACCAAGAAGCTAGAGGGCCCTCAGTAGACCATACCTCCACCACACCAAGAAGCTAGAAGGCCCTCAGTAGAGCAGTACCTCCACCACACCAAGAAGCTAGAGGGCCCTCAGTAGACCATACCTCCACCACACCAAGAAGCTAGAGGGCCCTCAGTAGAGCAGACCTCCACCACACCAAGAAGCTAGAGGGCCCTCAGTAGAGCAGTCCCTCCACCACACCAAGAAGCTAGAGGGCCCTCAGTAGACCATACCTCCACCACACCAAGAAGATAGAAGGCTCTCAGTAGAGCAGACTTCCACCACACCAAGAAGCTAGAGGGCCCTCAGTAGACCATACCTCCACCACACCAAGAAGCTAGAAGGCCCTCAGTAGAGCAGTACCTCCACCACACCAAGAAGCTAGAGGGCCCTCAGTAGACCATACCTCCACCACACCAAGAAGCTAGAGGGCCCTCAGTAGAGCAGACCTCCACCACACCAAGAAGCTAGAGGGCCCTCAGTAGAGCAGACTTCCACCACACCAAGAAGCTAGAGGACCCTCAGTAGAGCAGACCTAGAAGTCTCCTTTGCCTGTTTAGTATTTCTGGGATTAAACAATCCCTCTGAAGCAACACTTCTTCACCATGTCAACCGGTCCATGTGATTCATCTCCTCATTTAGCATGTGTAACCCTGAGTGTTCCGACCTCAAACCCACCACCTCCGGCATGAGGGGCGACGCTCTAACGTGAGAAACTAAAACCCAAGGGCTCTAGCTTCCTCGCTAGAAGTTCAAAATATGTTTTGTTTTTTTGCCCTATCTCCCAATGTTAAAGAATCCTTACAAACATTCCTGGATCTGGATTTGGATCCGGATCTGCGGGCGTCTGGATTCGTATTCGTAGATTGGCATTCCACCTATGCTAAAGAATCCTTCAAAAACATCCTTTAGGATTCAGATCCGTGCCAAGAGTTATCTTACTGACAGACAGACAGACACCCTACCTAAGACCTAACCCTACGTAATGGAGGAGTTAGAGAGAAGATGGAGGGGTTACTGCGAGGACCTGTGCTACGCTAACCACATAGGCTGGTCCTGTGCTACGCTAACCACATAGGCTGGTCCTGTGCTACGCTAACCACATAGGCTGGTCCTGTGCTAACCACATAGGATAGTCCTGTGCTACGCTAACCACATAGGCTGGTCCTGTGCTAACCACATAGGCTGGTCCTGTGCTAACCACATAGGCTGGTCCTGTGCTACGTTAACCACATAGGCTGGTCCTGTGCTACGCTAACCACATAGGCTGGTCCTGTGCTAACCACATAGGCTGGTCCTGTGCTATGCTAACCACATAGGATAGTCCTGTGCTATGCTAACCACATAGGCTGGTCCTGTGCTAACCACATAGGCTGGTCCTGTGCTACGCCAACCACATAGGATAGTCCTGTGCTACGCTTACCACATAGGCTGGTCCTGTGCTAACCACATAGGCTGGTCCTGTGCTACGCTAACCACATAGGATAGTCCTGTGCTACGCTTACCACATAGGCTGGTCCTGTGCTAACCACATAGGCTGGTCCTGTGCTACGCTAACCACATAGGATAGTCCTGTGCTACGCTAACCACATAGGCTGGTCCTGTGCTAACCATATAGGATAGTCCTGTGCTAACCACATAGGCTGGTCCTGTGCTAACCATATAGGATAGTCCTGTGCTAAGCACATAGGCTAGTCCTGTGCTAAGCTAAGGCACATAGAAAACTGAGATTTTGACAACTGAGATGTCGTCACCTGTTTGTTAAGGCTCTGGGAGACGAACAGGAGATTGCTTATTATTATTATTATTATTATTATTATTATTATTATCATTGTTTTTATTATTATCATCGAGTGAAATTCAAATGAAGGTGATGGTTTGAGGTGGTCCACGTGGTCCTGATTGTACGGAGGCTGTGAAGCGTTCTCAAAGGGAGGTTTCATCATCACTACCTGGGGCTCCGCCCCCTCCACTAAGGGCCGCCGTGGCCCCTCGGTGTCCCGGCTCACCCCCCAGGAGGGTGAGCCGTGGCCCCTCGGTGTCCCAGGTGGGTGAGCCGTGGCCCCTCGGTGTCCCAGGAGGGTGAGCCGTGGCCCCTCGGTGTCCCAGGTGGGTGAGCCGTGGCCCCTCGGTGTCCCAGGTGGGTGAGCCGTGGCCCCTCGGTGTCCCAGGAGGGTGAGCCGTGGTCCCTCGGTGTCCCAGCTCACCCCCCTGGGGGGACTGGGGCTTCACCCCAGAAGCGGAGTGTGTAGTGCGGACGTTCTGTTGGGAGCGCTCAGGTGAACGCTATGACGTTCTGTTGGGAGCGCTCAGGTGAACGCTATGACGTTCTGTTGGGAGCGCTCAGGTGAACGCTATGACGTTCTGTTGGGAGCGCTCAGGTGAACGCTATGACGTTCTGTTGGGAGCGCTCAGGTGAACGCTATGACGTTCTGTTGGGAGCGCTCAGGTGAACGCTATGACGTTCTGTTGGGAGCGCTCAGGTGAACGCTATGACGTTCTGTTGGGAGCGCTCAGGTGAACGCTATGACGTTCTGTTGGGAGCGCTCAGGTGAACGCTATGACGTTCTGTTGGGAGCGCTCAGGTGAACGCTATGACGTTCTGTTGGGAGCGCTCAGGTGAACGCTATAAGCCTGTATTTGCCTCCTTATGAACAGCATTTCAAATGAAAAGTCCCCCCACTTTATACGGAGGTTCTGGATGATATATCAACATTATATGTTATAGATCTACTTTCACCACAGTTAACACACATAAAACACGTTCTATATGTGTACACTTAAAATATAGGATGCAGTACTGACCTGGTGTTTTGATGTATTTATCTGACAATATTGCATACTGTGCATAGATTAACTGTGCGCACGCACGCACGCACGCACGCTCCTATTTCAGGCTTCACTGAAGCGAATGTGGTGTGTGTAAAAAGTAGTCTTATTAATAACCGTATAGAGATCGATAGTATTGGTATATCAATAGATAGTACGAGAACATTTCTAACCGTCCGGGCGGACAGGACGCACCGCGAGAGTGGCAAGAGGAAAGGTGGGGGACTTGCTATTCTCGTTAACAACAAGTGGTGTAACCCTGGACATGTTACTGTGAAGGAACGTGTGTGTAGCCCGGACATTGAACTGCTGGCCGTGAGTCTGCGGCCATACTATCTGCCGCGAGAGTTCTCCCATGTGCTTCTTGTTATTGTTTACATTCCACCGTCGGCAAACGCTGCGCTCGCGTGTGACGTCACCCATTCCGCCGTCGCGAGACTTCAGACACAGCACCCTGAAGCATTCATCGCGATATCTGGGGACTTTAACCATGTGACTCTGGCTGCAACACTGCCCACCTTCAAGCAGTTTGTGGACTGTCCCACCAGGGAAAATAAGACACTGGACCTGCTGTATGCCAATGTTAAGGAGGCATACAGCGCCACTGCCCTTCCTCCTCTTGGAAGGTCAGACCACAACCTCATCCACCTGCAGCCCCTGTATAGGCCTCTAGTACAGCGGCTGCCTGTGACCACAAGGACTGTGAGGAGATGGTCACAGGAGGCCGATGAGGACTTGCGGGGCTGCTTTGAGTCAACAGACTGGGATTTCCTCTGTGATTTGCATGGAGAGGACCTTGATGATCTCACGGATTGTATAACAGGGTACATCAACTTCTGTGTGGACAGTGTTGTTCCCACAGAGACTGTACGCTGTTTCCCTAACAACAAGCCATGGGTCACCCGAGACATCAAGGTCCTGCTCAATGAGAAGAAGAGGGCCTTCAGAGATGGGGATAGGGAGCAGATGAGGCGGGTTCAGAGGGAGCTGAAGGAGAGGATCCAGCAGGGCAAAGACAACTACAGGAGGAAGCTGGAGCACAAACTTCAGCAGAACAACCTGAAGGATGTGTGGAGTGGCATGAGGAGCATCACTGGCTACAAACAACCTGGTAGCCAGACAATAGGGGGGGTCCTGATCGGGCCAACGAGTTGAATTTGTTTTTCAATAGATTCAATGAGTGGGCTCCGGTCTACCCCCCCTCCCCCAGCCCCTCTACAACCATTCCCCTCCAGCCCCCCAGCCCTGCTGTCCCCCCTCCCCCACCGTCCCTCTCCAGCATCAACATACCTGTTCTCTCTCCCCCACCACCACTACCTCACCCCTCCCCCATCAACACAACAGTGACTCTTCCAGCCCCCACACACGGCTCACATACCTTCACAGCTGAGCAGGTGAGGAAAGTGCTGTGCAGGCTCCATCCAGACAAGGCTGCAGGTCCTGACGGCGTCAGCCCGAGGGTCCTCAAAACATGTGCTGCCCAGCTGAGTGGAGTCCTGCAGTACATCTTCAACCTGAGCATGAGACTGGAGAGGGTCCCTGTGCTGTGGAAGACATCCTGCCTGGTGCCGGTTCCGAAGAAGGCACGTCCCAGCACCTCAAACGACTACAGACCGGTGGCGCTGACGTCCCACGTGGCGAAATCCTTTGAGAGGCTGGTCCTGACGCTTCTTCGGCCCCTGGTCAGATCATCACTGGACCCTCTTCAGTTTGCCTACCAGCCGAAACTGGGAGTGGAGGACGCCATCATCTTCCTGCTCCATCGTGCCTACGCCCACTTGGACAGACCCGGGAGCACTGTGAGAATCATGTTTTTCGACTTCTCCAGTGCGTTCAACACCATCCGGCCTGCCCTGCTGGGAAGTAAGCTGACGGCGATGAAGGTGGACTCTTCCCTGGTGTCCTGGATTACTGACTATTTGACGGGTCGTCCACAGTTTGTCAGACTGCAGGACTGTGTGTCTGACACTGTGGTCAGCAGCACTGGTGCTCCACAGGGAACTGTTCTTTCCCCATTCCTGTTCACCCTGTACACCTCAGACTTCCAATACAACTCTTTGTCCTGCCATCTGCAGAAGTTCTCGGACGACTCTGCAGTTGTTGGTTGTGTCAGCGAGGGAAACGATGAGGAGTACAGGGGCGTCGTGGACTCCTTCGTTGAGTGGTGTGAGCTGAACCATATGCAGCTCAACACTGACAAGACGAAGGAGATGGTGGTGGACTTCCGCAGGAGGAAATCCACACCCACACCCATTTCCATCAAGGGTGTGTCCGCTGAAGCTGTCCAGGAATATAAATACCTGGGAGTTCATCTGGACAACAAACTGGTCTGGGCCAAGAACTCTGAGGCGGTTTACAAGAAGGGCCAGAGCCGTCTTTACTTCCTGCGGAGGCTCCGGTCCTTCAACGTTTGCAACAAGATGCTGAATGTGTTCTACCAGTCGGTGGTAGCCAGTGCCATCTTCTCCGGAGTCGTGTGCTGGGGAAGCAGGTTGAGATCAGCAGACGCCAACAAGATCAGCAGGATTGTCAGGAAGGCTGGCGCTGTCCTGGGGGTCCAGCTGGACTCCTTGTTGGTGGTGTCTGAGAGAAGGATGCTGCGCAAGCTGCGTAGTATCCTTGACAACAACTCTCACCCTCTCCATCAGGTGCTGACCTCATATAGAAGCACCTTTAGCAACAGACTCATTCCACCCAGGTGCACCACAGAACGCCATAGGAAGTCCTTTCTTCCTGTGGCTATTAGACTCTATAATTCCTCTACCTCGGGTCGTGAGAGGGACAGTGGAGACTTAGTGACCTGAGGCCAACGTACTTATTTTATTTATTTTATTTTTGGTCAACGCACTGTAATCATCTCATTGTACTTTGCACTGTAAATTCTATTTCAAATCCGAATTCACTTTTCACTTTTTCACTTTTCACATGTCACTTTTCAGTTCTTTTCAGTTGAGTTATTTATTAATATATTATTACTGCCAATTTGCACTATACGTATTGTTGTGTATTGTATATACCTACGTACTACTGTTATAATACTGTAAATTATCTTCACTTATCAATACATTTAGACTTCATTTAGAATTATTTTAACTATTTTTGTTTATAATAGTTTTATTTTAGTTAGTTGTTGTTTTGTTTTTTAGCTTAGGTTTTAGTATTCTTGTGTGTGCATTTATTCCCCCTGTGTCAACTGTTGCACCTTAATTTCCCTCGGGATTAATAAAGTTTTCTGAATCTGAATCTGAACATGTATGGATGTATTAGTAGATTCCTTCTCTGTATGGTCATTCGTCCTATGAAATATTGATTATGTTTAATATTCAAATCACTGCAGCTCATATCTTAGCTGAGGGAGGGGGGGGCTCTCTCTCTCTCTCTCTCTCTGTCTCTGTCTCTGTCTCTGTCTCTCTGTCTCTGTCTCTGTCTCTGTCTCTGTCTCTCTCTCTGTCTCTCTCTCTGTCTCTCTCTGTCTCTCTCTCTCTCTGTGTCTGTCTCTCTCTCTCTGTCTGTCTCTCTCTCTGTCTCTCTCTCTGTCTCTCTCTCTCTCTGTGTCTGTCTCTCTGTCTCTCTGTCTCTGTTTCTGTCTCTCTCTCTCTGTCTATGTCTCTCTCTCTGTCTCTGTCTCTCTCTGTGTCTCTGTGTCTCTCTCTGTCTCTCTCTGTCTCTGTGTGTCTCTGTCTCTGTGTGTCTGTCTCTCTCACTCTCTCTTGTGTGTGTGTCTCTCTCTCTCTCTCTCTACCTGTAGGTTCTCCCCCCTGGGGTGGTGGATCAGAACCTTCGACCCCGCCTTGTTCATCTTGTTGTCCTGCTGACACAAAGTGGTTCATTCAGAATGAGGGCGTCCTTGTGGGCCATGTGACATGATGATGACCTAACCATCCATCACCTTATTGATTATGAACAACCCTGACCCGGTGTTGTCAGGTGCTCTGTGATGGGACGAACCGAGCCAGCGCTCACAGAGAGGTGTGCGTGTGTCGTGTGTATCCAGAGCGAGGCTGGTATTTAATTTCCCTGTGGGAGTCTGGGTTTCAAATTTGGTACAGACGATGGTGAAGACGAATGTTGCACCAATTGGTCAGGTGTCCTCCAGAAGCTTCTAGAGGACACCGATTGTCGTCAGGTGTCCTCCAGAAGCTTCTAGAGGACACCGATTGTCGTCAGGTGTCCTCCAGAAGCTTCTAGAGGACACCGATTGTCATCAGGTGTCCTCTAGAAGCTTCTGGATTATGCATCAGAACAGAACGACAGGCAGATGAAGAACAGACTTCTACAGTTATTAAAATAAACTGAAATGTGGACTTTTTCAAGAAGTTGATTTGTTAAAAACAAAGCAGGGTGCCAAAAACTATATAATTTACAGTATATAATGATATCCTGTACAGGTTATTTATATTATATAACCTGTACAGTATATAATGATATACTGTACATGTTATATAATATAAATAACCTGTACAGTATATAATGATATCCTGTACATGTTATATAATATAAATAACCTGTACAGTATATAATGATATCCTATTCCACTGGTGGTTTTTCACAGACTCACACACTTACTTACATGAAAATGTAATCAAATGGATCTTGGTTGTTTTGTTGTAAATGGGGGCAGCAGCAGCTCAGTGTGCTGCTGTAGATCAAACAGCTGCCCTCTACTCCTCGTACTAGGATGGTTAGAGGAACTCATGTCACTGGTGGACATGAGACCAATGAAGAGGATCCTCCGGATTTAGGGGGGGGGGGGGGTGGTGTGTGTGTGTGTGTGTGTGTGTGTGTGTGGATGAGCTAGTGAGTCTTGGCGTGATGCAGAGGTAGCGAAGGTGTTATGTGTATTAGCATAGAGCTAGGTATGGCAGTGTATGTGTTTAGCATTGTGCGTGTGTTTAGCATGGACGGCGGCGTATGGCCTAGACGTGTTAGCCTAGCCGTGGAGGTCGGACGCCATAGAGCTGGTGAATGACCACAGCAGATGGTGTTGATACATCACGTGCATATTCACACACACACACACACACACACACACACACACACACACACACACACACACACACACACACACACACACACACACACACACACACACACACACACACACACACACACACACACACACACACACACACACACACACACACACACACACACACAGAGTTCATGATGGACACACACACGCAGAGGCAAAAAATATGCATGCATAAATATAGAGGGACAGGAACACACACACACACACACACACACACACACACACACACACACACACACACACACACACACACACACACACACACACACACACACACACACACACACACACACACTTGCTGCCGGATCCATAAATCTCCTATAAATGTATTGAATTACTTTAAAAGGTGACACAGAAAAACATTGGCCTCCCCGAGGCCAGGCTGTGCCCTTCTGAGAATACAAAAGGTTTGGGTTTGTTCAAGGACACACACACACACACACACACACACACACACACACACACACACACACACACACACACACACACACCACACACACACACACACACACACACATCACTTCCCTAATGTTGGCGCTAGCTAGCTAATCCAGCTAGTCTCCACATTGGGGAAACTCAACCCCCTGATGCAGAGAGAGAGAGAAGGACCACCTGGAGATCGATATTTCCTGGGAACAGTCGACAAGTAGGCTTAACTGTAGTGGACAAGGTCTGAAGTGGACTAACTGTAGTGGACGAGGTCTGAAGTGGACTAACTGTAGTGGACGAGGTCTGAAGTGGACTAACTGTAGTGGACGAGGTCTGAAGTGGACTAACTGTAGATGCTACTGTAACATGTCATTACAGTTATCGAGCAGACGGTTTTGTCCAACACTACTTACAATAGGGTCAACAGGTAGATTAGAGAACTACTAGTCACCATAATAATATAATATATACATACATATACACATATATAATAACATAATATATAATACATTACAATAAGGTCATTCAACAGGTAGACCAGACAACTACTTGTCATAAGGTAAAAGAATAATAAGTTGGCTAACAACAGTGCTAACAAGAGTTAGCAGGTGCTAAGAGGAAGGGTCAGGGTTCTGCTTCCTGAGGAGGTGGTAGGTTTCAGCTTGAGGATGGGACGCCACTCTGCTGTCCTGACATCACCGTTCATTCATCCACTGTGGGGCCCGGACAGAGAAGACCCTAACGCCAACCCTTAACCTCTCCTCCGGAGGTGGAGCAGAGGACTCTTGTAGCAGAAGTTGAGGTCAACAGGGTCATCACACCTCACCTCACCAATGATGTCATCTTGTTGTTTCTTTAGGTGTGTGTTTCAACTTGGAGAGAACTCTGAGAGACAGGGACTGTAAAACAAAGCCGCTCCAGACACTGGGTGGGTTACAAATACTCCTCCGTCTGGGAGGACCGCAGGCCGGGAAGAGGAGGCTGGGAATGTGGGTCGGCACCACCGCCGCCACCCTGCTCCCCTACCCTGCTCCCTTACCCTGCTCCCCTATCCTCCTCCCCTATCCTACCCTGCTCCCCTACCCTGCTCCCCTACCCTACCCTGCTCCCCTACCCTGCTCCCTACCTACCCTGCTCCCTACCCTGCTCCCTTACCCTGCTCCTTACCCTGCTCCCTTACCCTGCTCCCCTACCCTGCTCCCCTACCCTGCTCCCTATCCTACCCTGCTCCCCTACCCTGCTCCCTTACCCTGCTCCCCTACCCTGCTCCCCTACCCTACCCTGCTCCCTACCCTACCCTGCTCCCCTACCCTGCTCCCTTACCCTGCTCCCCGCTCGTACCCTGTAGTCTGACACACTATTGTGTAGTGTGTCTAAATTATTCACAAATGGAAGTGTGCTTCTTTCAAACTAATCCGCTCAATGAGGATTGTGTCGTTACTGCGGACATCTCACCTGAAATGTGCTGTCATGATACAAGAAGGGTTCACTGCTACAACAGGGTTCTGTTGTGTTGTGTTCTTTCCATAAATATCTGTTACTAAGTCACAAGGAGAACAACAGTTGGATGAATGAAACCCTCCACCCGGGGTGACGTCATACGGAAAGAACGATTGTGCCTCTTGCCTCTCGTCGTTCAGCCCTGGTTTTACGTTCCTCCCAGCCGGTGGGTGTCGATACTCCTTGGCGATGGAGACCGCGTAAGGTGGGGTGGTGGAAACCTGAGACAACCCCACATATCAAGCCCTCCATGGTGTCTCTTCCCCCCCGGCAGACCTGGGGCTCCCAGGTGTGGACAGGGCTGAAAGGGGCCCGGCCAGCAGCCCGTTAGTGGAGCTTGGTTTCCGTTGACGACACTGTGGCGGTTCTAGAATAACCTGTAGCGGCTTCTAGAACAGACGGGTTCAGAGGAGGAGAAGCTGGTCTGTTGTTGTAGGGGTCCTGGCGTTTGTACGATTTTCTTGATTTTTGGTCACTGTTCAGTTGTGGTGGTTTGGAGTCGTTTTCTGACTGGAATTTATCTGCGCTTCAACTGGACTTGGTTTGGATTTCTTCGTCTTCTTTATCCCTGAGATGTTCAGAAAGTATTTTGCTAGTGTCTTTTCCGACGACCTCATTTTAACACCAAACTCTGAACCAAACTTCTGAACAACAAACCTTGGAGGACCTGAATCTCCGAGGACCTGAATCTCTGAGGACCCTCCTTGTAGGCGGGTCCATGGCGTCCTGCTGCGTGGCTCTGAGGAGGGGCCTGCTGCGGCGGTACAGGCGGGTACCGCGGGCGGACGCCGACGGAGCGTTCCGCTACAGGGGCCAGGTGTCCTCCAACAGATGCCTGGTGACTTTGGGTAGGTCAAACACAGCCCTCCTCCAGCCCTGAGCCCTGCGTCTTCCCACCATCCTGGACTTCTGGCCTGGTTTACCCTACTGGTTTTCACTAGTAGTGGTTGGTCAAATAAATATAAATAATTGTATTTTCCCCAATATTCTAGTCCTTCATGGGTGCTACATTGTATTGATTTGAATAGGTTACACATTTCATCAAAGATGAACAATGTTGCTGCGCAATCTTGCATCACGATGCGTATCATATCCCCAGATTGTTGCAGATATCTCTGATCACTCTTTCTGACCCACTTTCCCAGGTTGTATTGATCTGAACGCTCCAGAGCGTGTCTGTCGCATTGACAATCACACAAATAAAGTTTATATTTTTTTTGGGGGGTGGGGGGGGGGGGGGGGGAATATGAATGCTGATTAAACCGTTTAGTGCTCTAATCTCTGCGGGGCCTTCTGCTCTCCTGTTGTGCCAGCACTCGTCCAATCACTGATCTCAGGCGAATCCACTAGTTAATTAAAGCGCTCTGTTAGCTTCGAGTGTGGAATGCTTCCAATATGTGTTCTGTAGATTTTTAATCACAGCTTGTTGTCGTTCAGGATTCTCCGCAGATCCCCGCTGACTTTCTTGTGGCGTTTTGTGGTATAGAATCATGAATCACTCTTTCTGAACCAACATGTCTTCTAAACCCAGCTCAGCACTCCGTTCAAAGTCAAAGGGACGGAGCAGCTCAGCCCGCGGTGTTCCCCTTTCAGATCAAACTCATCTTTATTCATTGCTTTCAAAGTGCTCTGAAGCCACATATTCTGTGTGGATATATGTCCCCCAAAATGTAGTCTTCTAAATATATAATTAGAAATACAGTTGTATGGACCAGCGTCAGGGCGGCCCCAGGGACGTCCCAGGCCTGGGACGTCCATGCACCGCTCTTGTGTTCAGGTCTTCCCCTGCAGGCTCTTCAGGCTCTTGGTTCCGTCTGGTAAGCCGACTCCTCGCTCTGAATCCGATAGGTAAACGGTTCCCCTGCTGTGGTTCCTGTTTCCATTTTCGTTCCTTCCTGGTTCTCGGCTTCCTCCAATTACCCAGCAGGTATACTGCCACCTGGCGCTGGTCCAGCCCTTATCTATTTACACTTACTATTATTTCAGATTTTGCTGAAGAAGAAGTTAGTGCAAATAATTGGAACAACCAGAACTTCAAACAGTAATGCAGCCTTTAAATAATGCCAACATGGTCGTTTTATGCCTCTGATCATGTGACCAGGCCAACATGGTCTCCGATGGCTGAGAACACCGAGCAGAGCCGTGAAGTATGATCGGCCGTGGAGGACTTGAATGCCTCCTTAACGCATGTTCCTCGCTAGGCGTCCCCCAGGACAGGAAGCTGTGAACCACTTGATGTTCCACTAATGACTTCTGGCTCTCCGAGGAGGAGAACTGCTGATGCTTTGAGGAGGGATTTCTATTTATACTAATTATTATATTGTTATTATTATTCTATCAGAGGGTATTTCTAGATCTTGGGCCCCGGGCATCACACGCCATGCAGCAGGCTAAGCTGGTGGGGGTCGCTGGGCGTACCACCAGGAGGTTCTGGGGACTCCTTGGCTCTATAGTCACACCTAGACCTTTAGAATTAGACTTCCATGTGCAACCCTGCTTGTTTAGCTCTGGTATCTCTACTGACTGTCAGAGTGAGGTCCGCTAGTTGTGGACGCTGTAATGAAAGGTGAGGAGGTGACGGCGGGGCCCACAGCACACCCCATGACGGCGTCCCCAGGGGGGGTGGACCGTAGTGAGAGTCCCCAGGGGGATGGACCGTAGTGAGAGTCCCCAAGGGGGATGGACCGTAGTGAGAGTCCCCAGGGGGATGGACCGTAGAGAGAGTCCCCAGGGGGGGTGGACCGTAGTGATGGACTGAGTCCCCAGGGGGGATGGACCGTAGTGAGAGTCCCCAGGGGGGATGGACCGTAGTGAGAGTCCCCAGGGGGGATGGACCGTAGTGAGAGTCCCCAGGGGGGATGGACCGTAGTGAGAGTCCCCAGGGGAATGGACCGTAGTCAGAGTCCCCAGGGGGGGTGGACCGTAGTGAGAGTCCCCAGGGGGGATGGACCGTAGTGATGGACTGAGTCCCCAGGGGGGATGGACCGTAGTGAGAGTCCCCAGGGGGGATGGACCGTAGAGAGAGTCCCCAGGGGGGGTGGACCGTAGTGATGGACTGAGTCCCCAGGGGGGATGGACCGTAGTGAGAGTCCCCAGGGGGGATGGACCGTAGTGAGAGTCCCCAGGGGGATGGACCGTAGAGAGAGTCCCCAGGGGGGGTGGACCGTAGTGAGAGTCCCCAGGGGGATGGACCGTAGTGATGGACTGAGTCCCCAGGGGGGATGGACCGTAGTGAGAGTCCCCAGGGGGGGTGGAACGTAGTGAGAGTCCCCAGGGGGGGTGGAACGTAGTGAGAGTCCCCAGGGGGGATGGACCGTAGTGATGGACTGAGTCCCCAGGGGGGATGGACCGTAGTGATGGACTGAGTCCCCAGGGGGGATGGACCGTAGTGAGAGTCCCCAGGGGGGATGGACCGTAGTGATGGACTGAGTCCCCAGGGGGGATGGACCGTAGTGATGGACTGAGTCCCCAGGGGGGATGGACTGTAGTGATGGACTGAGTCCCCAGGGGGGATGGACCGTAGTGATGGACTGAGTCCCCAGGGGGGATGGACCGTAGTGATGGACTGAGTCCCCAGGGGGGATGGACCGTAGTGATGGAGACGGCATGATGCCTTTAACATGGCAACATGCTGTAGGAGCATCACTCAGCGACGCCTGCAGTGGGCGGGTTGTGGACGTCCAGGGGGATCAAACTCGGGACATTTCTTTGGCTGAGAATGGCACCCCCAAACCAGTATGCAGTGGCACACGTCAAACCCTATCTCCATCCCTGAGGCCCTGAGTCAGGAGACATATGGCTCAGTGCTCCTGGTCCAGTTATCTAGTCCTTGTTCTCTCATCACTGGGGCAGTCATCTCATTTCTAGTAATAGAGATTGGAAAGTTTTTATTATTATTATTATTATTGCAATAGTTGTGTGTAATGGAGTGTGTCTGTCTGTCTCACTGTCTTCCTGGCTGTCTGTTTCCCTCACTGTGTGTCAGTCTGTCTCCCTGTCTGTGTGTGTGTGTGTGTGTGTGAGTGGCGGTACCGTGTGTTAAGCTAACTCTGCTCTATTGACCTCCTGTCAGTGACCTTTAACCCCTGGCTGGGCGCTTCCTCCTCTAACTAAATAAGTCTCCTTGAAGGCCAGCCCCCTGGGAGTAGGAAGGGAACACACACACACACACACACACACACACACACACACACACACACACACACACACACACATACACACACACACGTGTCATGTGAAACCATAGCTGTAGAGTGGTAGTAACCAGAGATAGTCTTCACTATTCCGATGGTCCTTGGAGTGTCTTAGGATGACGTGTGTTCAGAGAGCATCGGCCGTTGAACTCAGTGTTTAAGGATGAATGATTGGCAGTCCTCTCAAAGGAAGGGGAGGAGCCAGCTGGCTCATGTTAGTTTTCTCATTGGTTGAGGTGTGTTATTGAGCTGGGTGGGTGCAGGCGTGGGGTTGCCGGTTGGAATCCCCTGCTGCTGCCTAAGAACCGCTGATACATTCATACTCTTTATCAACGTGTGTGTGTGTCCTGCTCAAAGGCACACAGGTAGTGGATTTGCAATTCCGTCTACACTTGTGTGGAGCTCTCTTCTCCCAGGAGGCCTGATTCTGTTTGATTGATTATTGGCATTTGTTCCGCCTGGATGGAAAAAGAGACTTGAATCCAGTGTAAATGTGATAAACCAGTTAAATATATTGTGAATGTGATGAACCAGTTCAATCCAGTGGTGTGAATGGGAAGAACCAGTTGAATCCAGTGGTGTAAATGTGATGAACCAGTTGAATCCAGTAGTGTAAATGTGATGAACCATTTTTTTCCGGTAGTGTAAATGTGATAGACCAGTTTAATCCAGTGGTGTGAATGAGATGAACCAGTTGAATCCAGTGTGAATGAGATGAACCAGTTGAATCCAGTGTGAATGAGATGAACCAGTTGAATCCAGTGTGAATGAGATGAACCAGTTGAATCCAGTGTGAATGAGATGAACCAGTTGAATCCAGTGTGAATGAGATGAACCAGTTGAATCCAGTGTGAATGAGATGAACCAGTTGAATCCAGTGTGAATGAGATGAACCAGTTGAATGTGATGAACTGACGACCCCCACCTCAAAGAGACGATGAAGGAGCTCCTTCTGTCTCAGTTGCTGTTTTTGGTGTTTTTCTCAGCTGGACGGTCACAGCCGGGTGGAGCCTCCCTGACTATATGTGTGTGTGTGTGTTTGTTTCAGGAGTGTGTGGCTGCTGCGGGCCCCTGAGGCCCCGCTACAAGCGCCTGGTGGACAACATCTTCCCAGAGGACCCTAAAGTGAGTAACCCCACCCACGCGGGGTGGGGGGGTGTCCTGGGGGATACATCCATGTAACGTTTACATTCAGCTCTGGGTTCTGCTAGTACACTAGCCCTGCTAGTGTTAGGAACACACATGCTAGTACGCTAGTGTCTGGCCGCTTAGGGCTTTTGCTTTTTCTGTGAATTTGCTATAAAGTGTAGGAAACACTTTTGTAGTCTAAACATAACGCATAACACTGTGGTCCAACAAAACAGCAAGAAAATAGTGTGTGTGTGTGTGTGTGTGTGTGGCGGTCCGTAACGCCCTACACAGCTGATGGACAATATTGTCAGGTGTGCCGTGAAAAATTATCCAATTTCACTTAATAAGTCCAAAAGTCCTGTGCCTACAATCTAGTGACTGGCGGAGTAATTAAATACCGTATTTTCCGGACTATAAGTTGCGTTTTTTTTTAGCTGTCTGGCCGGTCCTGCGACTTATACTCCGAGGCAACTTGTATATTGTGTTTTGCAGTGGCGAACCGTGTCTATCACAACTGGACCTTCTTGTCACTTTCACCTGTCAAAATATCAAAACCTAAATCCTACTATTACGGAAGTTATGTTACATTAAGTGTTTTCCTCTCATAAAGCAGCGCTAAGACTTTTCCTTCCTGGCTCAATAGAGGAAAACACTCAATGTCACATAACATTCATAATGGTAGAATTTAAGTTGAGATATTTTGACAGGTGAAAGTGCTAATGACAAGACATATGCCAGAGACATTTGGTGATTATTGATCGCGGGTTTGTAACTCTTAGTTACGTTAAACCTTTTCACGTTAAGTGTTGCAAAGAAAGATCAAGTCACTCTCAATTCAAATGCACAACAATGCTTAACAAACCCAAGACAGCCATTAACTAATCAGTCAACAAGTGTGTGGAAACAAAATGCAACAACCAGCTCAACGAGATGCAACACTGAGACAAAACCAGCAAAGACAAATGAGTCTCACTCACCAATGATGTTCACTTAAAGACCAAATCCATTCTCCTGTCCTTCTGGATCGATAACCGGTCACTACTTTTCAGATCCAAAATAAGTTGCCTTTCAATAGCTATGGAAGCTAATGCAGTGAGTCGGGATTGTCCTGTTCTGTTCCTTGCATATTTTTTTTATGATATTAAAATGTCCTTTCCACAGATGCAGTGGTGACGGGGATCGTTACAACTTTTTTATAATGTCCATCTTTTCACTGAATGGTCGTCTTGAAAAGGGTACTAACAACAATTATAACAACGACTTAAAAACCTATGTAGAAAAAAACCAACGTAGCACTACGCTAGATCCTAGGTCTCGAGCCAGTGAGAGACCTTCTAGCGTACTATGGAACTGTGGGGAAATCTGCAAGAATACGCAGAGCCAAAACATGCGGGAGTACCTTGGTTGAAGGATATTCTTCCCAGTAACCCAGAAAAATATCTGATTGGTTGCATTTTTTTCTCACACAAAACCACTCAAATGCGTCGTGCATGGACCGAGAAAGACAAACAAATCAACGTAACTAATATAACAGATAACAACACCGATACCATTCTCAATTATTAATTTTATTTAAATTATTAATACAATTAATTAATTTTTAATTGTTTCATCTGAGGTTTCCAGGGTCTTCTCTGAATACCTTGACGCTTCACCACTGGTCTTTTGTAGGGATGCTCCAACCGTTGATGATCATTGTCGGTCGATATTCACTCTAAAGTGATAGATCGGAGCTCTCAAACGGCATATCAGAAGAGCCGATCAGAAATACAAAATACATGAGACTTTTATTGCTGCGTAGCAAAAAAAAGAAATGCCGACAGCACTGCTGGAAGCTAGCGGTGAATACAGATGGACCACGCCGGGCTCCTAGAGGATAGCACTGCTGGAAGCTAGCGGTGAATACAGATGGACCACGCCGGGCTCCTAGAGGGGGGGGGTTATTTTGGGTGGATTTGATCGCTCTAAAGAGCGATCAAATCCGTATCGTAATGCCGCTTCACATTAACGCTTTTTAACGTGATTCGGGATTCATGATTGTGGACAGACTAAAAACATCCAATAACTTGATTTAATAAAGTGAATTAAATGTATCCCAGCGCTACAATAGGGGGACTGAGACCAGTTAGAAGGATTGGATTAAGTTGATGTGAAAATAATATGTTCACTAATGAGTTTTCATTCTGAAATGATTTACAGCAAATTAAATCACATGATGAGAGAGAGAGAGAGAGAGAGAGAGAGAGAGAGAGAGAGAGAGAGAGAGAGAGAGAGAGAGAGAGAGAGAGAGAGAGAGAGAGAGAGAGAGAGAGAGAGAGAGGAGAGAGAGAGAGAGAGAGAGAGAGAGAGGAGAGAGAGAGAGAGAGAGGAGAGAGAGAGAGAGAGAGAGAGAGAGAGAGAGAGAGAGAGAGAGAGAGAGAGAGAGAGAGAGAGAGAGAGAGAGGTGACCTCTAACCTCTCGTGTCCACCACCAGGATGGCCTCAGTAAGTCCGACATGGAGAAGCTGACCTTCTACGCCGTGTCGGCCCCGGAGAAACTGGACCGGATCGGCGCCTACCTGGCAGAGAGGCTCAGCAGGGATGTGGTCCGGCACCGCTACGGGTAGCTGACCTCTGACCCCTCCTGCAGCACTACACACAGTACTGACATAGGACATACTGACACACCTAGTACTAACATGGTACTAACATAGTACCACACACACAGTACAGACATAGGACATACTGACACACCTAGTACTAACAGGGTACCAACATAGTACCACACACACCGTACAGACATAGGACATACTGACACACCTAGTACTAACATGGTACTAACATAGTACCACACACACACACACAGTACAGACATAGGACATACTGACACACCTAGTACTAACATGGTACTAACATAGTACCACACACACACAGTACAGACATAGGACATACTGACACACCTAGTACTAACATGGTACTAACATAGTACCACACACACACAGTACAGACATAGGACATACTGACACACCTAGTACTAACATGGTACTAACATAGTACCACACACACAGTACAGACATAGGACATACTGACACACCTAGTACTAACATGGTACTAACATAGTACCACACACACACAGTACAGACATAGGACATACTGACACACCTAGTACTAACATGGTACCAACATAGTACCACACACACCGTACAGACATAGGACATACTGACACACCTAGTACTAACATGGTACTAACATAGTACCACACACACACACACAGTACAGACATAGGACATACTGACACACCTAGTACTAACATGGTACTAACATAGTACCACACACACACAGTACAGACATAGGACATACTGACACACCTAGTACTAACATGGTACTAACATAGTACCACACACACACAGTACAGACATAGGACATACTGACACATAGAACATATATGACAGACTACTCATGTAATGTATGTAGTACTTAACTGTACTGTGAGTACTGTGGTACTATAAGAGAGAGAGAGAGAGAGCTGTGTCCATCATCTCTCTGCACCAGTGTCTCTCGCCCACACCACCCAGCACACAGACCACAGTCAACCATGATTAGAACTAGTTAGCCATTATTATAACTAGTGAACCATCATTATTTCTAGTTAACCATGAATATTACTAGTTAACCATGGTTATCATAACTAGTTAACCATTTGTGTAGCTAGTCAACCATAAGTACAACTAGTTAACTAGTTTTAATTAGTTTAACCCTTATACTAACTAGTTAACAATGATGGTAACTAGTTAACCATGATGGTAACTAGTTAACCATGATTATAACTATTTCACCATGATTATATATAATAATTCTAATTATATATTATTATATATAATATAATAATAATTATATATAATATAATTCTAATGATATATAATCTGTAGTCCTAACCTTTGTGTGTGTGTAGTAGTGATGGAGGCTAGTTAACTGTGTATCCCACTAGTTAACCACTAGTTAACCACTAGTTACCCCTGACCCCAGGAACGTGGTGGTGGCGATGGAGGCTCTGGACCAGCTGCTGATGGCGTGTCATTCACAGAGCATCAAACCCTTCGTGGAGAGTTTCCTCCACATGGTCGCCAAGCTGCTGGAGTCCAGGGAACCAGACCTGCAAGTACTGGGGACCAACTCGGTAAGTACTACTACATACATACTACATACATACTACATACATACTACATACATACTACATACATACTACATACATACTACATATATACTACATACATACTACATACATACTACATACATACTACATACATACTACATACTACATATATACTACATACATACTACATACATACTACATATATACTACATATATACTACATATATACTACATACATACTACATATATACTACATACATACTACATATATACTACATACATACTACATACATACTACATATATATTACATATATACTACATATATACTACATACTATACATACTACATATATACTACATACATACTACATACATACTACATACATACTACATATATACTACATACATACTACATATATACTACATATATACTACATACATCCTACATACATACTACATACATACTACATATATACTACATATATACTACATACATACTACATACATACTACATATATACTACATATATACTACATAATACTACATATATACTACTACATACAATCTACTACTGCTACTGCATCAGGTGGTGTAATGGGTGGAGGATTAGGGGGGGGTGTTGTTCCCTGACACTGGGAGCTGTGCTAATTAAGTGTGTGTGTGTGTGTGTGTGTGTGTGTGTGTGTGTGTGTGGGGTGTGTGGGTGGTTAAGTGGTTTAATGAGTCTGAGAGGTCTCCTCTAAAGTCTTAACGTGATGATATGTTTCGAGAGGCAGGTGAAGCACCAGAGGCCATTCACCCTCACACTCATTCACCCTCACACTCATTCACCCTCACACTCATTCACCCTCACACTCATTCACCCTCACACTCATTCACCCTCACACTCATTCACCCACACACTCATTCACTCATTCATCCACACGCTCATTCACTCATTCACCCTCACACTCATTCACCCTCACACTCATTCACCCACACACTCATTCACTCATTCATCCACACGCTCATTCACCCTCACACTCATTCACCATCACACTCATTCACCCACACACTCATTCACCCACACACTCATCACTCATTCACCCTCACGCATTCACCCTCACACTCATCACTCATTCACCCTCACACTCATCACCCTCACTCATTCATCCACACGCTCATCACTCATTCACCCTCACCCTCATCACCCTCACACTCATCACCCACACACTCATTCACCCTCACACTCATCACTCATCACCCACACACTCATTCACCCTCACACTCATTCACTCATCATCCACACACTCATCACTCACACTCATCATCACACTCATCACCTCACACTCATCATCCACACGCTCATCACTCATTCACCCTCACACTCATTCATCCACACACTCATCACTCATCACCTCACACTCATCACCCTCACACTCATCACTCATCACCCACCACTCATCACCTCACACTCATCACCCATCATCACACACTCATCACCTCACACTCATCATCACACCTCATCACCTCACACTCATCACTACACTCATCACTCATCACCTCACACTCATCACCCTCACACTCATCACTCATCACTCACACACTCATCACTCATTCACCCTCACACTCATTCACCCATTCATCCACACACTCATTCACCCTCACACTCATTCATTCACACGCTCATTCACCCTCACACTCATTCATCCACACGCTCATTCACTCATTCACCCTCACACTCATTCACCCACACACTCATTCACTCATTTATTCAATCATTCATTCACTCATATATCCACAGACGCATGGTCAGCCATGCAAGACTGCAACACTGCTACACACAAACACACACACACACACACACACTCCTAAACACACCACACACACACTCTGGGTGCCAGGAAACGTTTGACACATGAAGTCCGTTTCCCCTTTTCTTCTTCTTCTTCTTGGTCTTATTTGCATTATGAGATCGGAGCTGAAACACTCGTCCTCCATCTTGTCTCTCCGGCAGGCCCCGGGAGCCTCTCCCCCCCTCCTCTTTTGTTTAGTCAAAGTCACATTGAAATCCCCACACACACTCCTCTGACGGGAGGAGAGGGAGCTGAGAGGGACGGGGGTTCTCCGTCTCTCCTCGGTTTGAGCTGAAGTGATCATGAACAGGTGGTCATTACCTGTTTGAGTGACGGATAGAGGGAGGGGGGAGAGAGGGAGGCAGGGAGAGAGGAAGAGAGAGAGAGAGAGAGAGATAGAGGGCGGGAGAGAGAGCGAGGGGGGAATAGAGAGAGAGAGAAGGGGGTGTTTGACTGAGAGCTAATTGGACTGCCCACCGGGGGGAGAGGTGAGAGGGAGGGAAGTGGAGAGAGAGACAGAGATGCTAATTTAACTGAGGTAGAGAGAGAGGGAGAGAGATGTCTAGGATTGTTGTTCTGTCTCATTTGGGTGATCAGAGCAGCTCCTCCTCACCTGTAGGGCGGCAGTAGAGCTCAGGAGGTAGAGCAGTCTCCTCACAACCGGAAGGTCACTGGTTCGATCCCGCCTCCTCCTAGCAACAACTGTGGAGGTGTCCTTGAGCAAGACACCCAAGACATCAGGCCTGTCCATTATGCGGCGGGGGGGGGAGAGAGAAGAGAGAGGGGGAGGGGGAGGGAAAAGGAGAAGGGGAGGGAGAGAGAGGGAGGAGGGCGAAGGGAGGTAGAGATGGGGAGGAGGGAGCAGTTCTATTCAAGCTACCGATCAATCAGTCAATCAATCCCCTGATCAGCTGTCTCTTCTGACAGTTTGTGAAGTTCGCCAACATCGAGGAGGACACGCCCTCTTACCACCGCCGCTATGACTTCTTCGTCTCCCAGTTCAGCGCCATGTGTCACTCTACCCACGAGGACCCAGAGACACGCTCCAGGTACACTCTCTCTCTCTCCTCCCTGCCGGTGTTTTCCGTAGGTGGTGGAAAAACCACGTCCAGATGGAGGTCCTCCGTGAACCTGTCTGTCTACCCGTCTGTCTGTGTGCAGGATCCGGGTGGCGGGGATCAAGGGTCTGCAGGGCGTGGTCAGGAAGACGGTGAACGATGAGCTCCAGGCCATCATCTGGGAGCCGCAGCACATGGACAAGCTCATCCCCTCCATGCTCTTCAACATGCAGGACGCTGAGGACCTGGACAGGTCTGACTCCTCCCCCCGGCTGTCTGTCTCCTCCCCCTGTCTGTCTGTCTCCTCCCCCCGGCTGTCTGTCTCCTCCCCCTGTCTGTCTGTCTGACTCCTCCCCCCGGCTGTCTGTCTCCTCCTCTGTCTGTCTGTCTGTCTGTCTGTCTGACTCCTCCCCCGGCTGTCTGTCTCCTCCCTCTGTCTGTCTGTCTGACTCCTCCCCCCGCCGGTCTGTCTCCTCCCCCTGTCTGTCTGTCTGTCTGTCTGACTCCTCCCCCCGGCTGTCTGTTTACTCCCTCTGTCTGTCGCCTCCCCCGGTCTTTCTGGCTCCTCCCCCATCTGTCTGTCTGACTCCCTCTGTTTGTCTGTCTGTTGCCTCCCCCGGTCTTTCTGTCTGTCTCCTCCCCCTGTCTGTCTGTCTGTCTCCTCTCCCTGTCTGTCTGTCTGTCTCCTCCCCCTGTCTGTCTGTCTGTCTCCTCCCCCTGTCTGTCTGTCTCCTCCCCCTGTCTGTCTGTCTCCTCCCCCTGTCTGTCTGTCTCCTCCCCCTGTCTGTCTGTCTGTCTGTCTCCTCCCCCTGTCTGTCTGTCTGTCTGTCTCCTCCCCCTGTCTGTCTGTCTGTCTGTCTCCTCCCCCTGTCTGTCTGTCAGACCCCCCCCACCCACCCTGGTTGGTCTGTTTGTCTGTCTGTGTCTCTCTGCCATCCCCCTCCCCCCGTTGGTCTGCACCAGTGTATAATCCACCCCATCCATCCAGAAGGTTGTAGTGTGTAGGTCTCAGGTCGTAGTTTGTAGGTCTCAGGTCGTAGTTTGTAGGTCTCTGGTCATAGGTCTCAGGTCGTAGTTTTTGGGTCGTAGTTTGTAGGTCTGCTCATAGGTCTCAGGTCATAGGTCTCAGGTCGTAGTTTGTAGGTCGTTGGTCACAGCTCTGAGGTAGTAGGTCATAGGTCGTAGGTCATAGTTAGTAGGTCATAGTTAGTAGGTCATGGGTGGTTTTAGGTCATAGTTCAAAGATCTTTGGTCGTAGTTTTTCGGTCGAACGTCTTAGGTCATAGATCGTAGTTCTCTCTCCTCTAAAACCGTCCGTATACCCTGATCTACAAATACCCACAATGCATTTCTCCTCCTCATCCCCTGTTGGTCCTGTCCACTTGGTCCTAAAGCCTCAAAGCAGCGTGGGTAATCTTGGCAGTCTGGGTGTGTGGGGCTAAATCCTCCATGTTGGATTTCTCTCTGAGACGCGTCTGAACAAGACAGATGCTGCTTCCTGTTGCTGGCACAATGGGGGGCCCACTTCCTGTTGACAGAAACACAGGGGAACTGTCTCTCCCTTTTCTCTCCGTCTCTCTCTCTCTCTCTCTCTCTCTCTCTCTCTCCTCTCTCTCTCTCTCTCTCTCTCTCCTCTCTCTCTCTCTCTCTCTCTCTCTCTCTCTCTCTCTCTCTCTCTCTCTCTCTCTCTCTCGCCATCTGTCGGTTACGTAGCTTTGAACTTTTTCTCCCAAGTCTGTTGATTATGAAGATCAACATTACAGGGAATTATTATCTAGTGATGGATGGAGGGATACAGGAGACCTAGAGATACAGGAGACCTAGAGATACGGAGACCTAGAGATACAGGAGACCTAGAGATACAGGAGACCTAGAGATACGGGAGACCTAGAGATACAGGAGGAACCCCCAGAACCACCAGGTCTGTGACCCCCAGAACCACCAGGTCTGTGACCCCCAGAACCACCAGGTCTGTGACCCCCAGAACCACCAGGTCTCTGACCCCCAGAACCACCAGGTCTGTGACCCCCAGAACCACCAGGTCTCTGACCCCCAGAACCACCAGGTCTCTGACCCCAGAACCACCAGGTCTGTGACCTGGTGGTCTCTCTGTCTGTCTCTCTGTCTGTCTGTCTGTCTGTCTGTCTCTCTGTCTCTCTCGTCTGTCTCTCTGTCTCTCTGTCTCTCTGTCTGTCTGTCTCTCTGTCTCTCTGTCACAGAACTTGATGGTTAGAAGACGTATGGGCCAAGGAAAAGTTGATTTGATTTTGGGGCAGATCCAGCTGAATGTTTCCTCTAGAATAATACCAGATGAAAGTTTCC
This sequence comes from Muraenolepis orangiensis, assembly GCA_027704905.1. Taxonomy (NCBI): domain Eukaryota; kingdom Metazoa; phylum Chordata; class Actinopteri; order Gadiformes; family Muraenolepididae; genus Muraenolepis; species Muraenolepis orangiensis. Next base: position 2,456,907 of record CM051005.1, on the reverse strand, counting down.
TCTAGAACCTTCCCAGACAGACAGGTTGTGAGGGGCTATAGATAGCGAGGTCTATAAATAGCGCGGTGTATGAATACTGGATGAGCGGGTGTTGGTGCTGAAGATGCAGACGCTATCGTCCCAGCGGCCTCGTTGAGAGGCTCTCAACGGCAATGATGCTAATAATGAGGAATGGCTCTGCGCCAGGGCCTCAGCTGTCTGCACCAAGACGCTAGCCCTCAGCGCTGTCATGCTAGGATCTCATCGCTACGCTGCACACAGCTTCATGCTAGGCAGAGAGAGAGCTAGAGGCTAGGCAGAGAGAGAGCTAGAGGCTAGGCAGAGAGAGAGCTAGAGGCTAGGCAGAGAGAGAGCTAGAGGCTAGGCAGAGAGAGAGCTAGTGGCTAGGCAGAGAGAGAGCTAGAGGCTAGGCAGAGAGAGAGCTAGAGGCTAGGCAGAGAGAGAGCTAGAGGCTAGGCAGAGAGAGAGCTAGAGGCTAGGCAGAGAGAGAGCTAGTGGCTAGGCAGAGAGAGAGCTAGAGGCTAGACAGAGAGAGAGCTAGAGGCTA
>CM051005.1:2426360-2451360 GCA_027704905.1 Muraenolepis orangiensis | reverse complement strand
CTCTCTCTCTCTCTCTCCTCTCTCTCTCTCTCTCTCTCTCTCTCTCTCTGCTGTGTGTGGATGTCATATTTAGTGATGCTTGTCATCTGTGGTGCTAATGTGTGATGTGATAATTATCACCAACAATGGGATGCTCGCTAATCATCTGTCACTCTTTAGGAGTGACAAGTCTCAGTCCACGGGTTGCTGGGAGAATTACCGCTGGTTGGGTCCAGACTGGTTCTTCTGACCGGACCTGACCGGTTGACACCGGTGGACCAACTGGTTGTGATGAATGAGTTATCATCATCCACTATGAACATGAACCATTCAGGTGAACTGGTGTAGAGGAGGCAGTAGCTCAGTCTGTTGGGACTTGGCTTTAGAACCTGGAAGGTCGCCGGTTCAAGTCCCTGAAACGCCTGGGTGCTGCCGAGGTGCCCTTGAGCAAGGCACCAGCCCCTCCCCTGCTCCCCCGGTGTGTTTACACACCAGAACGCTTTTCATGTGACCAATAAAGAGGATTCAATCCTCCAGATTTAGATTAAGACTCCGATTTAGATGTTAGAGCCTTAACTGACAGCTCTGCATGTGTGCTAGAGCTTCAAAACCAGGGAACGCTACTGTTGACAGGTTTGACTCGACAGAGCACAGGAACCCTCCGGCCTCCGGAGAACCCGCCCCCCAAACTCTGGCTGGGTATGTGACTGTAGCTAGCTAGCTAGCTCCCACCTCCCGCTGTGAACCTGATGCTAGCTAGCTAGCTAGCTCCCACCTCCCGCTGTGAACCTGATGCTAGCTAGCATGGTAGCAGATGAGGAGTAGATCTCTGGAAGATCCTCAGACGGCTCTTTAACCCCTCGTAACTCCCCTGTACAAGTGTGTATGTATAATGGTTGATATATGTATATTGATACTGTATGTATATATAGTATATATCTGTAAATATTCTAACTATGTAGGCCCCACGGTCCTGGAGGTGTTCAACACTCTCCTGAAGCACCTGAGGATCAGCGTAGACCTGGAGCTGGGGGAGGGGCTGGGGGCGGGGCCTCGCAGGGCGTCAGCCAGCAGTGTGTCATCGGGACGCCCCAAGGAGAGCGAGGAACGCATCGTCCAGAACGCCATCATACAGACCATCGGTACAGTAGAACCGCATTCAAACTGTTCCAAGCACAAATAAATAAATAAATAAATAAAAAGTCTACAGGACCAGTTGTGTGTGTGTGTGTGTGGTGTGGTGTGTTGTGTTGTGTGTGTGTATGTGTAGGGTTCTTCGGGGGGAACCTCCCCGACTACCAGCGTGCTGAGGTCATGATGTTCATCATGGGGAAGGTCCCCGTCTCCGGGACGCCCTGCCACTCTCTGGACACGGCTAAGATAGGGTGAGGCACACACACCATATACACATACACACACCTGGACACGGCAAAAATGTGACTCGTCTCTGTACTGTCTAACCCCTACCTGCTCCTTAATGACCTGTCTCTGTACTTTCTAACCCCTACCTGCTCCTTAATGACCTGTCTCTGTACTGTCTAACCCCTACCTGCTCCTTAATGACCCGTCTCTGTACTGTCTAACCCCTACCTGCTCCTTAATGACCCGTCTCTGTACTGTCTAACCCCTACCTGCTTCTTAATGACCCGTCTCTGTACCGTCTAACCCCTACCTGCTCCTTAATGACCCGTCTCTGTACCGTCTAACCCCTACCTGCTCCTTAATGACCCGTCTCTGTACTGTCTAACCCCTACCTGCTCCTTAATGACCCGTCTCTGTACTGTCTAACCCCTACCTGCTCCTTAATGACCCGTCTCTGTACCGTCTAACCCCTACCTGCTCCTTAATGACCCGTCTCTGTACTGTCTAACCCCTACCTGCTCCTTAATGACCTGTCTCTGTACTGTCTAACCCCTACCTGCTCCTTAATGACCTGTCTCTGTACTGTCTAACCCCTACCTGCTCCTTAATGACCTGTCTCTGTACCGTCTAACCCCTACCTGCTCCTTAATGACCTGTCTCTGTACTGTCTAACCCCTACCTGCTCCTTAATGACCTGTCTCTGTACTGTCCAACCCCTACCTGCTCCTTAATGACCCGTCTCTGTACTGTCTAACCCCTACCTGCTCCTTAATGACCTCTGACCCCTACCTGCTCCTTAGTGACCTGTCTCTGTACTGTCTAACCCCTACCTGCTCCTTAATGACCCGTCTCTGTACTGTCTAACCCCTACCTGCTCCTTAATGACCCGTCTCTGTACTGTCTAACCCCTACCTGCTCCTTAATGACCTGTCTCTGTACTGTCTAACCCCTACCTGCTCCTTAATGACCCGTCTCTGTACCGTCTAACCCCTACCTGCTCCTTAATGACCTGTCTCTGTACTGTCTAACCCCTACTTGCTCCTTAATGACCTGTCTCTGTACTGTCTAACCCCTACCTGCTCCTTAATGACCTGTCTCTGTACCGTCTAACCCCTACCTGCTCCTTAATGACCTCTGACCCCTACCTGCTCCTTAATGACCTCTGACCCCTACCTGCTCCTTAATGACCTCTGACCCCTACCTGCTCCTTAATGACCTGTCTCTGTACTGTCTAACCCCTACCTGCTCCTTAATGACCTCTGACCCCACCTGCTCCTTAATGACCTGTCTCTGTACATACTTTATTAAAAAACAGCACCTCAGGTGTCTTCGCACAAAGTACAGGACGGTAATATAATTTTATAATGTACTTTATTCATATTTATTTCCAGAAAGATGAAATTATAATGAAATATGAAAATATTCTTATATTAAAAAATATCTAGTCTAGCAGCTACTGCTGTGTATTATAAGGATGAGGTCATTAATGGACCACTTCTCCTTTAAGAAGCTCCCCTGCTGGTGTGTGTGTGTGTGTGTGTGTGTGTGTGTGTGTGTGTGTGTGTGTGTGTGTGTGTGTGTGTGTGTGTGTGTGTGTGTGTGTGTGTGTGTGTGTGTGTGTGTGTGTGTGTGTGTGTGTGGTGTGTGTGTGTGTGTGTGTGTGTGTGTGTGTGTGTGTGTGTGTGTGTGTGTGTGTGTGTGTGTGTGTGTGTGTGTGTGTGTGTTCCTCCACACAGTCCAGCCCGGCTCTAGACAGGCTGGGCAGGAGGGGACGGCTTCTGGGGTCAACTTAGAGGTTGAAAGGGGGAAGGAATCTCCTGTATCCTCTTCTGCTCCCCCATCACCTGCATCGCCTCCTCTCCTCTCCCTGGTCCTCCTCTCCACCCCCTTGCCTCCTCCCTGGTCCTCCTCTCCTCCCCTATGCCTCCTCCCCTGGTCCTCCTCTCCCTGGTCCTCCTCTCTACCCCCTTGCCTCCTCCCTGGTCCTCCTCTCCACCCCCTTGCCTCCTCCCTGGTCCTCCTCTCCACCCCCTTGCCTCCTCCCTGGTCCTCCTCTCCCTGGTCCTCCTCTCCACCCCCTTGCCTCCTCCCTGGTCCTCCTCTCCTCCCCCATGCCTCCTCCCCTGGTCCTCCTCTCCCTGGTCCTCCTCTCTACCCCCTTGCCTCCTCCCTGGTCCTCCTCTCCCTGGTCCTCCTCTCCACCCCCTTGCCTCCTCCCTGGTCTTCCTCTCCTCCCGCATGCCTCCTCCCCTGGTCCTCCTCTCCCTGGTCCTCCTCTCTACCCCCTTGCCTCCTCCCTGGTCCTCCTCTCCCTGGTCCTCCTCTCCACCCCCTTGCCTCCTCCCTGGTCCTCCTCTCCTCCCCCTTGCCTCCTCCCTGGTCCTCCTCTCTACCCCCTTGCCTCCTCCCTGGTCCTCCTCTCCCTGGTCCTCCTCTCCACCCCCTTGCCTCCTCCCTGGTCCTCCTCTCCTCCCCCATGCCTCCTCCCCTGGTCCTCCTCTCCCTGGTCCTCCTCTCCACCCCTTGCCTCTCCCTGGTCCTCCTCTCCACCTTGCTCCTCCTGTCCTCCTCTCCTGGTCCTCCTCTCCACCCCTTGCCTCCTCCCTGGTCCTCCTCTCCTCCCCCATGCCTCCTCCCTGGTCCTCCTCTCCCTGGTCCTCCTCTCCACCCCCTTGCCTCCTCCCTGGTCCTCCTCTCCTCCCCATGCCTCCTCCCTGGTCCTCCTCTCCCTGGTCCTCCTCTCTACCCCTTGCCTCCTCCCTGGTCCTCCTCTCCCTGGTCCTCCTCTCCACCCCTTGCCTCCTCCCTGGTCCTCCTCTCCTCCCCCTTGCCTCCTCCCTGGTCCTCCTCTCCCTGGTCCTCCTCTCTACCCCTTGCCTCCTCCTGGTCCTCCTCTCCTGGTCCTCCTCTCCACCCCTTGCCTCCTCCTGGTCCTCCTCTCCTCCCCATGCCTCCTCCCTGGTCCTCCTCTCCTGGTCCTCCTCTCTTGCCCTGTACCTTATCCATCTCTCCTCCTTCTCACTTGCTTGTCCTCTCACCTGCTTGTCCTCCTCTCCTCCCTCGTCTCCTTTGTCCTTCTCATCTCCCTTGTCCTCCTCTCCTCCCTCGTCTCCTTTGACCTCCTCTTCTCTCCACTCCTCTCTGGTCTCCTTTGTCCTTCTCTCCTCCCTCTCGTCTCCTTTGTCCTCTCTCCTTCCTCTTGTCTCCTTTGTCCTCCTTTCCTCCCTCGTCTCCTTTGTCCTCCTCTCCTCTCCCTTGCCTCCTCTCTTCCCTCCTCTCCTTTGTCCTCCTCTCCTCTCCACTCCTCTCGTCTCCTTTGTCCTCCTCTCCTCTCCACTCCTCTCCTCCCTCGTCTTCTTTGTCCTTCATTCCTCCCTCGCCTCCCGTCACCTTTTCTATCCTCCTCTCCTCCTCTCCTGTCTTGTCTCCCCTCTGTGTTTCTCTCTCCTCCTGTAAGCTAACGGTGGTTCTCCTCCTCCTCCAGACACCAGGGCACTAAGAGGATCCAGACCATGCTGCTCAGCTCCCTCATCATGGTGAGTGAGATTCCCTCCCCCCTTTTCTGTCATCTGTTAGTACTGCCTGCTAGCACCCTGTTAGCAAGGCCCTGTTAGCTGCTTCCTGTATCTCAACGATGGATGGATAAAGATGCTTCTGCTAGCAGAAAGACAAAACCAAATCTTTCCTTAGCAGATGTTCATCTGTTAACATAGTTGGTAGGATAGCAGGGAAACACTGAATAGTGATTAAAAAAAATATATATTATATATATTTATTATATATTTATTATTTAGATTTATATGTTGTATATATGTTAATTGTTTCTTTCTTGATTGTATCTTCTCTGGCGTCTTGGATGTTGATTCATGTTGTGGAGCAGCAAAACGTTGGGCAAAAGCTAAACAAGAATCACTTGTCATGTCTTAATCATAGTTTAATAAACCTTCAGCCAGTGATTAAAGTTAACCACTGGTTAATCGCGCGTTGACCACTAAACACCCTTTGAACAACCCAATTTCACTAGGCGGTAAAAGTTAACCACTGATTAGGTGATTTAACGGTTAAGAGTTAAACACCCTTTGAACAACCGGCCCCAGATACCTAATATATCTAACCTATAATCACCTACAACCTATAACTTATAACCCTAACCGTATATTCCCAACCTATAAACTAACCTAACCTAAACTTAACCATAAACCTTAACCCTATCTCAAAGCCTATAATATAATCTAATGCCTATAGCAATACATTAACTTAACAATCCCATCTCTAACCTAACACGTAAACTAACCATCTCTAACCTAACACATAAACTAACCATCTCTAACCGAACACGTAAACTAACCATCTCTAACAGAACACCTAAACTAACCATCTCTAACCTAACACATAAACTAACCATCTCTAACCGAACACGTAAACTAACCATCTCTAACAGAACACCTAAACTAACCATCTCAAACCGAACACCTAAACTAACCATCTCTAACCGAACACCTAAACAAACCATCTCTAACAGAACACCTAAACTAACCATCTCAAACCGAACACCTAAACTAACCATCTCTAACCGAACACCTAAACTAACCATCTCTAACCGAACACCTAAACTCACCATCTCTAACCGAACACCTAAACTAACCATCTCTAACCTAACACCTAAACTAACCATCTCTAACCTATAACACCTACTCACAAGTCCCCGGCTGAGTGCCGCTTTGTTGGAGTTTACCCCAGTGGACGAGAGGGTCCCTCCCTACGCCTTAGGGTCATGGGAGGGAAAACTCTGACTGTTGTTTGTGCCTATGCACCAAACAACAGTTCGGAATATCCGCCTTCTTGCACACCCTGGATGGGGTCCTGCATGGGGCTCCTGAAGGGGACTCTATAGTCCTCCTGGGAGACTTCAACGCACACGTGGGTAACGATGGGGAAACTTGGAGGGGCGTGTTGGGGATGAACGGCCTACCTGATCTGAACCGGAGTGGGGTTTTGTTATTGGATTTCTGTGCTAGTCATGGATTGGCCATAACAAACACCATGTTCAAACATAAGGATGCTCATAAGTGTACATGGTACCAGAGTACCTTAGGCCGAAGGTCAAAGATCGATTTTGTTATCGTGTCATCTGGCCTGAGGCCGCATGTTTTGGACACTCGGTTGAAGAGCGGGGCAGAGCTGTCAACCGAACAGTAAGGGTGGGACATTGCTGACCTCAACTGAGGAGGTGATCGGGCGGTGGAAAGAACACTTTGAGGAACTTCTTAACCAAACTATACCCTCAACGGTAGAGACAGAGCTGGAGGATGAAGGACGGCAAACATCAATCTCCCTGGAGGAAGTCACTGCGGTAGTCAAACATCTCCCCAGGGGTTGATGAGATCCGTCCAGAAATGCTAAAGGCTCTGGGTGTTGAGGGGCTGTCATGGATGACACGTCTTTTCAACATTGCGTGGAAGTCTGGGACAGTGCCTGAGGACTGGCAAACGGGGGTGGTGGTACCCCTGTTCAAAAAGGGTGACCAGAGGGTGTGTGCCAATTACAGGGGTATCACATTACTCAGCCTCCCTGGGAAAGTCTACTCCAAGGTGCTGGAAAGGAGGGTTCGGCCGATAGTCGAACCTCAGATTGAAGAGAAACGATGCGGATTCCGCCCTGGTCCTGGAACAACGGACCAGCTTTTCACTCCTGCAAGGATCCTGGAGGGGGCTTGGGAGTATGCCCATCCGGTCTTCATGTGTTTTGTGGATTTGGAGAAGGCATATGATCCGGTCCCTCGGGAAATACTGTGGGGGGTGCTGCGGGAGTACGGGGTGCGGGGGTCACTACTGAGGGCCATCCAATCTCTGTACTCTCAAAGCAAGAGCTGTGTCCGGATTCTCTGTAGTAAATTGGGCCTCAGTGGGTGTCTAAACTAACCATCTCTAACCTAACACCTAAACTAACCATCTCTAACCCAACATCTAAACTAACCATCTCTAACCTAACACCTAAACTAACCATCTCTAACCAAACACCTAAACTAACCATCTCTAACCTAACACCTAAACTAACCATCTCTAACCCAACACCTAAACTAACCATCTCTAACCCAACATCTAAACTAACCATCTCTAACCTAACACCTAAACTAACCATCTCTAACCCAACATCTAAAGTAACCATCTCTAACCTAACACCTAAAGTAACCATCTCTAACCTAACACCTAAACTAACCATCTCTAACATAACACCTAAACTAACCACCTCTAACCTAACTCCTAAACTAACCATCTCTAACCGAACATCTAAACTAACCACCTCTAACCCAACATGTAATCTAACCATCTCTAACTTAACACCTAAACTAACCATCTCTAACCTTACAATTAAACTAAATATATTGCTGCGATGTCGTGACATACTAAAATATATTTCTGTATATGTTTCTTATTCTGAAAGACATTTTAATCTCTCAGAGATGAGATTGCCAAACACAGCTGGGAATACACACACACACACACACACACACACACACACACACACACACACACACACACACACACACACACACACACACACACACACACACTTCCTTTTGATTCCAGTGATTGACTCAATCATCCATCTCTCCTCCACTCTTTTCTTCTCCTCTGTCCTTCTTTCATCCTCCATCCGCACTCCTCTCCTCCTCCTTTCTGATCCTCCCTAGCACTCCTCTCCTCCTCCTCTCTGATCCTCCCTAGCCCTCCTCTCCTCTCTGATCCTCCCTAGCCCTCCTCTCCTCCTCCTCTCTGATCCTCTCTTCCCTCTCCCATTCCTCTGCCCTCCTCCTCCTCCTCCTCCTCTCTCCCCCTCTCCTCTCCAATCCTCTCTCTCCTCTCCCATTCCTCTGCCCTCCTCCTTATCCTCTCTACCCCTCTCCTCTCTCTTCCTCCTCCTCTCTGATCCCCCCAAGCCCCTCCTCTTTCCTCTCTCCTCTCCTCTCTCTTCCTCCTCCTCTCTGATCCCCCCAAGCCCCTCCTCTTTCCTCTCTCCTCTCTCTTCCTCCTCCTCTCTGATCCCCCCAAGCCCCTCCTCTTTCCTCTCTCCTCAGAGGAGCAAGGTTTTAACATCCTGTTCATACCGACAGACTACTCATCACTTAGTGAACTACTACTCATCACTTAGTGAACTACTACTCATCACTTAGTGAACTACTACTCATCACTTAGTGAACTACTACTCATCACTTAGTGAACTACTACTCATCACTTAGTGAACTACTACGAATCACTAGCGTTCACTAACCCATTGGTATCACGGGCGGGCGGGCACAATGACAGCCGCTCCGCAGAGGGGTCAGAGGTCAAAGTGTGACGTGGTTGGTGTTGACCTCCAGGTGACCTCCGGCTTCAAGTCCAAGACCATGGCGGCGGCGCTGCCCTCCCCCTTCCTGGACCCGCTGTTCTCCGCCTCCCTGATGGAGGACAGTGAGCTCCGTCAGCTGGTCCTCGAGATCCTGCACAACATCATCGATCGCCACGACAACCGCGCCAAGCTGCGAGGCTTCAGGTAACACTCGGTTGCCAGGAAATATGTTCCAGTGTAGTGTTCACTAAGTTCACTATGTGGTTTATCGTCTTCCAGAATCATTCCTAATGTGGCTGCACTCAAGTTCAAGAGGGAGAAGATCTCCAAACAAGACGTCACCTTCATGAAAAAGGTACAAGCTCCTGGGTCTGTCTGTCTGTCTCTCTCTCTGCCTCTCTGCCTTTCTGTCTGTATCCCGGTCTGTCTGTCTGTCTGTCTGTATCCCTGTCTGTCTGTCTGTCTGTCTGTATCCCTGTCTGTCTGTCTGTATCCCTGTCTGTCTGTCTGTATCCCTGTCTGTCTGTCTGTCTGTCTGTATCCCTGTCTGTCTGTCCATCTGATGGGGAGAATGAACACTATTCCAAAGTAAGGCACTTTAATCTCCATTTAAAAATATTCAGCCAGCGTATTTGGGAGCCAGTTGATGTAACAGCTGCAGACAGTGACGTAGTTAAGTACCACATGAATAGACCCCCAGACCATACTGTACTGACGTAGTCTGGGCCCTTTTATGGGTGGAGAGCCCGTTTTGTGTCTAAATCCGACTCCTCGGTGAAGCCAGAAGCGGCTCAGGTCGTTTGAGTGCTTCCTCTGTACTGGACCTCTGAGTTCCCAGTAGAATTGGTAGCAGACTGTGGTTCTACTGGACAGCTCCCAGTAGAACCAGTAGCAGACTGTGGTTCTACTGGACAGCTCCCAGTAGAACCAGTAGCAGACTGTGGTTCTACTGGACAGCTCCCAGTAGAACCAGTAGCAGACTGTGGTTCTACTGGACAGCCCCCAGTAGAACCAGTAGCAGACTGTGGTTCTACTGGACAGCTCCCAGTAGAACCAGTAGCAGACTGTGGTTCTACTGGACAGCTCCCAGTAGAACCAGTAGCAGACTGTGGTTCTACTGGACAGCCCCCAGTAGAACCAGTAGCAGACTGTGGTTCTACTGGACAGCCCCAGTAGAACCAGTAGCAGACTGTGGTTCTACTGGACAGCCCCCAGTAGAACCAGTAGCAGACTGTGGTTCTACTGGACAGCCCCCAGTAGAACCAGTAGCAGACTGTGGTTCTACTGGACAGCTCCCAGTAGAACCAGTAGCAGACTGTGGTTCTACTGGACAGCTCCCAGTAGAACCAGTAGCAGACTGTGGTTCTACTGGACAGCTCCCAGTAGAACCAGTAGCAGACTGTGGTTCTACTGGACAGCTCCCAGTAGAACCAGTAGCAGACTGTGGTTCTACTGGACAGCCCCCAGTAGAACCAGTAGCAGACTGTGGTTCTACTGGACAGCCCCCAGTAGAACCAGTAGCAGACTGTGGTTCTACTGGACAGCTCCCAGTAGAACCAGTAGCAGACTGTGGTTCTACTGGACAGCCCCCAGTAGAACCAGTAGCAGACTGTGGTTCTACTGGACAGCTCCCAGTAGAACCAGTAGCAGACTGTGGTTCTACTGGACAGCTCCCAGTAGAACCAGTAGCAGACTGTGGTTCTACTGGACAGCTCCCAGTAGAACCAGTAGCAGACTGTGGTTCTACTGGACAGCTCCCAGTAGAACCAGTAGCAGACTGTGGTTCTACTGGACAGCTCCCAGTAGAACCAGTAGCAGACTGTGGTTCTACTGGACAGCCCCCAGTAGAACCAGTAGCAGACTGTGGTTCTACTGGACAGCTCCCAGTAGAACCAGTAGCAGACTGTGGTTCTACTGGACAGCCCCCAGTAGAACCAGTAGCAGACTGTGGTTCTACTGGACAGCCCCCAGTAGAACCAGTAGCAGACTGTGGTTCTACTGGACAGCTCCCAGTAGAACCAGTAGCAGACTGTGGTTCTACTGGACAGCTCCCAGTAGAACCAGTAGCAGACTGTGGTTCTACTGGACAGCCCCCAGTAGAACCAGTAGCAGACTGTGGTTCTACTGGACAGCTCCCAGTAGAACCAGTAGCAGACTGTGGTTCTACTGGACAGCTCCCAGTAGAACCAGTAGCAGACTGTGGTTCTACTGGACAGCTCCCAGTAAAAGGATGCTCCACATTCAGTGGTCCCGGATGCTTTGCGGTCCCCTTCATGGGCGATGAGCAGCAGGCAGTCATCTGCATCCGGGATGACCTCGGCTCTCCTTCAGTCCTCTGATGACTCGCTCCTTCAGTCCTCTGATGACCTCGGCTCTCCTTCAGTCCTCTGATGACCTCGGCTCTCCTTCCAGGCTTTGTCACCCAGAGGCTGCTGCCTTCACATCGATGAGAACAAAAGGTTTGCTCCATCGCTGGAAGGAGGTCCTTGAGGCCACGAGGGTATTTATAGGAGGAGTGTGAAGAGACGTGTTTAACCTTCTGAACCTTTCCAAAGGGAAGAAAACACATTCTCCTTCCCCTGTATGGGGTCCTCCTCCTCCTCCTCTTCCTCTTCCTCTTCCTCCTCCTCCTCCTCTGTCCAGGGTGGATCGTCACAATATCTTCACTTTCAAACTGTATTGTCTTTTTTATGCCTGCATGGAAAAGTTGTTTGTTCTGTCCTTCCTACCCTGTTTCTCATCATCCCTCTCTACCCTCTCCTCCTCTCCTCTCCTCCTCTCTCTCTCCCTCTCCTCCTCTCTTCTCCCTCTCCTCCTCTCCTCTCTCTCTCTCCTCTCTCCTCCTCTCTCTCTCTCCCTTTCCTCTCTCCTCCTCTCTCTCTCCTCCTCCTCTCTCTCTCCCTTTCCTCTCTCTCTCGCTCTCCTCTCTCCTCCTTTCCTTTCTCCCTTTCCTCCCTCTCCTCCTCTCCTCTCTCTGCTCCTCTCCTCTCTCTCCCCTCTCCCTCTCTCTCTCTCTCCTCTCTCTCCTTCTCTCTCTCTCTCTCTCTCTCTCTCTCTCCTCTCCTCTCCTCTCCTCTCCTCTCCTCTCCTCTCTCTGCTTCTCTCTCTCTCTCTCTCCCTCTGCTCCTCTCCTCTCTCTCTCACTCTCCTCTCTCCTCCTTTCCTCTCTCCCTCTCCTCCTCTCTCCCTCTCCTCCTCTCTCTCTCCCTCTGCTCCTCTCCTCTCACCTCTCCTCTCTCTCTCCCTCTCCTCCTCTCTCTCTCCCTCTCCTCCTCTCCTCCTCCTCTCCTCAGCATGGGCAGCAGCTGTACCGCCACATCTACCTGGGCTCCAAGGAGGAGGACAACGTGCACAAGAACTACGAGCTCCTGTTCACCACACTGGCCGTGCTCACCATCGAGCTGGCCAACGAGGAGGTGGTCATCGACCTCATCCGGCTCTCCATCGCCCTTCAGGTACAGAGGTCAGGGGTCGGCGTCCAGGGGTCAGCGTCCCTGAGCAAGACACCCTCACTGCTCCTGACCGGCTGGCTGTCTCCTAGCATGGCTGAGCGCCGGGGGTGGATGGATGATTGTGTGGCTGAACAGGTGTATGAATGGGTGAAAGAATGTCTGTATGAACGTGTGTGAACGTGTGTGTGTGAATGGGTGAATGTGAGTCATAACTTTTGTACAGCACTTTTTGCAGCAGCAGAGTGTCGGTGATTCACCAGAAATAAAAAGATTCAGTAACTTTGGTTTAAGTCACGGTTCACTTAATGTGAGCAGAGTGACATTAAGGAGCCTGGAAACTGTGGACCTCCTGCTGGGACTGAATGACAAGCGGAAGGACTTAGGGGAGGAGGCACACACACACACACACACACACACACAGAGGACAACAGTGGAAACACACACACACACACACACACACACACACACACACACACACACACACACACACACACACCGATGACAAAAGTGTAAACACACACACACACACACACACACACAAACAGATGACAACAGTGGAAACACACACACACAGATGAACAATGGTGAAGACACACACCGATGTTCACACACCAAAACACTCAGCTGTTCAGTGTTTTCTCTCACAGCGGGTATTTATCAGTTAGGAAATGTCATACACACACACACACACACACTCTTCTTCAGCATCCTCTTGACCCCCGACCGCCTGAGTGTCAGCACTGGTGGGGGCTACTGAACGTGATGGGGCTGATCTGGTCTGTTGTTCTCCTCTGGTCCTCTCCTCCTCCGGTCCTCTCCTCCTCTGGTCCTCTCCTCTCCTCCCTCTCTCCCTCCTCTGCACTCTCCTCCTTGGTTCTTCTCCAGGACCACCAGGTCACCAAGCTCCTCCCTCCTCATGGGCCGGAAACCAGCGTCACTCAGCTGGATGTGTTCATCTGTTCTTAATGGTCTGAGGAAGCCTCTTAATGTTCCACGGATGACTGATGCTCTTCATATCCTCTTTGTTTTGGTTTGTTTGTTATGAATGAAGCCACAGAAAGTTGTCTTTATTGTTTTATTTTTTACCAACTTCAGAAAAGGAGTGGGTTTCCGTTTTCTCATCTTAATAAATCAGTGTTACGACTTCTGTCCGTTGATGACCGCGGTTCCCTTTTGATTCATCAGTGGGGTGGGGGATGGGTTAATAGTCTGCCTCCTAACGATGCTGCGATGTGATTGGCTCCCGCAGGACATGGCGCTGGCCAATGAGGAGAAGCTGCCCATGGAGACTTGCTGCGGCATCATGGCTCTGGTGGCGGCCTACCTCAACTTCCTCAGTCAGATGATCGCCAACCCCTCCTTCTGCCAGCACGTTAGCAAGGTGGCTAATGTTTTAGTTATATTATCACATTATTATATCATTTATTCATTCTTATTAGTTTTTATCATACTTATATCAGTATTATCCCACTGATTACTGACCTCTGACCTCCTCCCCCTCCAGGTGGTGGAGCTCAGGAGCTTGGACGCCCCGTACCTCCTCCCAGAACACGTCTTCAGGGACAACTGTTCGTAAGTCCTCCTTCTCCTGCTTCTCCTCCTCCTCACTTCCTCCTTCTCCTGCCTCCTCCTCCTCCTCCTCCTCACCTCCTCATACTCCTCACCTCCTCCTCCTCCTCACCTCCTCCCTCCGTCGCTCTCCTTCACACCAAGCCTCCAAGCCTGGAGAAGAACTCTCTTTGGATAATAACATCCCATGGTTTCTTTGTAAACTCTAGAAGTGGAACTGGTCTGTGGGAGATCTCAGTTCAACATGGAACCTTAAAGGAAGGTTCCATGTTGTGATGTTCACCGCGTACGCCGCTTAATGGGTTAATGATGTCAGTCATGATTATGAAAGCAGCAGGGGTTCCCAAAGTGGGGGTCGCGGGACCCTGAGGGGGGGGGGGTCGCGGGACCCCGAGGGGGGGGGCGGGACGTGGGGGGTCGCGGGACCCCGAGGGGGGGGTCGCGGGACCCCGAGGGGGGGGTCGCGGAGATGATTTCAGAATCCTCTTGATGTGACCCATGAGGTTTATTTATTTTTTATTTTATTATTATTATTTATTTTTTATTTTTTATCATTTGTATTTATTATTGTTAATAATAACGTGAGTGACAAATAAAGGAATTCTGATTCCCACGATGTTCGCGATCGCGACATACCCCCCCCCCCCCACCCCGTCGGACGGTGATAGTGGGGGGTCGCCAGTCTCCAGTCTGTTATGTTGGGGGTCGCGGGCTGAAAAGTTTGGGAACCCCTGGTCTACAGAAGGTCCAGTTGTGATAGACACGCTTCGCCACTGGTATATAGTGTTGTTTATAGTATATAGTATAGTATATATCCATCCATCCATCCATCTTCTCCCGCTTATCCGACCAGGAAGCATCCTTACTAGATGAACCACCTCAACTGGCTCCTTTCTACGCGAAGGAGCAGCGGCTCTACTCCGAGTCTCTCACGAGTGACTGAGCTTCTCACCCTATCCCTCAGGGAGACACCAGCCACCCTCCTGAGGAAACTCATTTTGGCCGCTTGTATTCGCGATCTCGTCCTTTCGGTCATTACCCATTGCTCATGGCCATAGGTGAGGGTAGGAACGAAGACTGATCGGTAGATCGAGAGCTTTGCCTTCTGGCTCAGCTCTCTTTTGGTTACAATGGTGCGGTAAAGTGCACCCAATACCGCTCCTACTGCACCTATTCTCCTGTCAATCTCACGCTCCATCCTCCCCTCACTGGAGAACAAGACCCGAGATACCTGAACTCCTTCACTTGGGATAAGGACTCCCTCCCTACTTGGAGTAGACAATCCACCGGTTTCCTGCTAAGAACCATGGCCTCAGATTTGGAGGTGCTATAGTGTTAGTGTATAGTATATAGTAGGTCATATATAGTGTTGTTTATAGTATAATATAGTATTGCATAGTTTTCTTTAGTATAGTGTAGCATAGTCAAATATTGTTGTTTCAATTCATACTGTGGGAGTGAATGGGAGACAGCATTCCATTGTACTTGCTGCACATGGACAATCAAAACATCTTCAATCAATGTTCCTTATTGCAAAGGGAATGTATCCCTAAGTTCCACAAGAGAGACATGATGAAGGGACTCCCAACAGTCGGATCCTAAAGCACTTTGAGAGAAGGAGAGGGGAGAGGCTCTGGGGAATGTAGATTCATGCAGAGCTTATCTCAGGGAACTGTAAAGAGATGTTCTAACCTTCAGTAGTCAGACGTCCATGTCTCAACCTTCAGAGGATGCTTAGTCACCATGGATACCCCCTTGTCTCCTCCCCCCAGCCTCCCAGACTCCCTGGACAAGGAGGACCGGAGCCTCTACTTCCAGACGTCGGACATGGCCGAATGTCTGACTGGACCGGGCTACAGCGTGGACCGCCTGTCTGTCTGCTACGTCCCTCAGGCCACAGGTGAGACAACGCCTGTCTGTCTGCTACGTCCTCAGGCCACAGGTGAGACAACCGCCTGTCTGTCTGCTACGTCCCTCAGGCCACAGGTGAGACAACCGGCAGCTGGGACATCACCTATCAGGACAGACCGTGACGTATGGGGACCTCCACCCTCCATCTGTTGCATTGAGTTACTGAGTCACTAAAAGGTCCCTTTCAACCAGGTGTGACTAGACTTTAAAAGGTATTGTATCCCCCCTAGTTCCCAGTGGAGCGGGAAGGTGGATAGGACCATACCAAGTGGGTAGGACCGTACCAACTGGGTAGGACCGTACCAAGTGGGTAGGACTGTACCAACTGGGTAGGACAGTACCAAGTGGGTAGGACCGTACCAACTGGGTAGGACCGTACCAAGTGGGTAGGACCGTACCAAGTGGGTAGGACAGTACCAAGTGGGTAGGACAGTACCAAGTGGGTAGGACCGTACCAACTGGGTAGGACAGTACCAAGTGGGTAGGACAGTACCAAGTGGGTAGGACAGTACCAAGTGGGTAGGACCGTACCAAGTGGGTAGGACAGTACTAAGTGGGTAGGACCGTACCAAGTGGGTAGGACCGTACCAAGTGGGTAGGACCGTACCAAGTGGGTAGGACCGTACCAAGTGGGTAGGACAGTACCAAGTGGGTAGGACCGTACCAACTGGGTAGGACCGTACCAACTGGGTAGGACCGTACCAAGTGGGTAGGACCGTACCAAGTGGGTAGGACCGTACCAGGTGGGTAGGACCGTACCAACTGGGTAGGACAGTACCAAGTGGGTAGGACCGTACCAAGTGGGTAGGACCGTACCAGGTGGGTAGGACCGTACCAGGTGGGTAGGACCGTACCAAGTGGGTAGGACCGTACCAACTGGGTAGGACAGTACCAAGTGGGTAGGACCGTACCAAGTGGGTAGGACCGTACCAACTGGGTAGGACAGTACCAAGTGGGTAGGACCGTACCAACTGGGTAGGACCGTACCAGGTGGGTAGGACCGTACCAAGTGGGTAGGACAGTACCAGGTGGGTAGGACCGTACCAAGTGGGTAGGACCGTACCAACTGGGTAGGACAGTACCAGGTGGGTAGGACGTACCAACTGGGTAGGACAGTGGTCTGATCTATCTGTCCAAACCTTTTACACTGTTGTCCTCTCACCTAAACGGCTTTTTCACTTATGAAGTGTGAAATTGTGTCTTAGGCCTTCATTAGCAGGGTGTGTGTGTGTGTGTGTGTGTGTGTGTGTGTGTGTGTGTGTGTGTGTGTGTGTGTGTGTGTGTGTGTGTGGTGTGTGTGTGTGTGTGTGTGTGTGTGGTGTGTGTGTGTGTGTGTGTGTGTGTGTGTGTGTGTGTGTGTGTGTGTGTGTGTGTGTGTGTGTGTGTGTGTGTGTGGACAGAAAAAACTAAACGCTGGCTTCCATTTTGGACTGAGTGCCTCCACAGATGTCTGACTCTCAGACGTGACTCTCTGAGAGTCTAAACTTGATTAAGTTAACCAGGGAAGGAGTCATCTAACATGTTATTAACACATATTATACATGAGGAAGGAGTCATCTAACATGTTATTAACACATGAACGTTGTTCTGTCAAACCAGTCTTGTACACGGTAGGGAAGATCATCCACAAGTGCAAACAGACATCCAGAGGTAACTACACGAGACCCCTAGCTCACCACTAGCTCTCCACTAGCTCACCCCTAGCTCACCACTAGCTCACCACTAGCTCTCCACTAGCTCACCCCTAGCTCACCACTAGCTCACCACTAGCTCACCCCTAGCTCACCACGAGCTCTCCACTAGTTCACCACAAGCTCTCCACTAGCTCTCCACTAGCTCTCCACTAGCTCTCCACTAGCTCTCCACTAGTCCACTAGCTCTCCACTAGTTCACCACTAGCTCTCCACTAGTTCACCACAAGCTCTCCACTAGTTCACCACAAGCTCTCCAAGCTCTCCACTAGCTCTCCACTAGTTCACCACAAGCTCTCCACTAGCTCTCCACTAGCTCACCACTAGCTCATCACTAGCTGTCCTCCTGTGTACAAGAACTCCTTATATGTATGTGTTTCTCATCAATGTGTAGAACCTCTCCCGTTATCAACCACAGGAGAACCGTACTGTATCAATAGATATCTCTGATAGATGGATGGTGGAACAGGTTCCAATCCCTTATCGATAGGTAGAATCCCCCTCCCCCTGTTGACCAACCTCCACGGCCATCCATACCTTATCACCTCCAGCCGGGACCCCGTACCTCAGTATCTGTGTCCTTCTGCTGATCTCAGGTCTGTTCATAGAGATATATTAATATAGACCCACGTGTTACATCACCCGCTGTTCTCCGGTCCTCTCAGCTGGAGGGGGAGGATGGCACCATGTTCAGCGTATCTGAAGAGACATCTTTACTGCGGCGATGGCCTTTACGGCGTCAAGTGGTTCTCTTCACAACGTGATTCAGGCTACGGTGTCGTCCTCAGTGTAGTACAGATGTACTGAGGTTGACATGTGAATCACACCCACAGACGGTTGACCTTTGAACCTGGACGGAAATTATTAAATGAGTTTGTGACTGGCAGCCTCCTGTCAGACGGAGATGGAGGCAGATTCATTTAGATCAGAGACTTGGGTCAGCCAACGGTTAGATTTGCTCAATTTTTTATTCGCTACCTGTTTAGACTAGCTGGCTGTTAAACCAGCTAGCTGTTAGCTACCTGTTTAGACTAGCTGGCTGTTAAACCAGTTAGCTGTTAGCTACCTGTTTAGACTAGCTGGCTGTTAAACCAGTTAGCTGTTAGCTACCTGTTTAGACTAGCTGGCTGTTAAACCAGTTAGCTGTTAGCTACCTGTTTAGACTAGCTGGCTGTTAAACCAGCTAGCTATTAGCTACCTGTTAAACTAGCTAACTGGGTTCGTTCCAGATTCAAGCAGTTAACGGGTCGATGGGTACAGACAGACAGACAGACAGACAGACAGACAGACAGACAAGCAGAGATAGACAGACACAGAGACTGGTGTCTGGAGTCCTCTCCCTTATCAGAGTCACCAGAGGGTTCACAGTGGGGGTCCACAGCCTGCTTCATAACACCACAGGAGGAGGAGGGGATAGTCTGGTGGTCCGGATGACTCCTGGTTGACAAAAGGTTGTGGGTTCAGTTCCCTGATGTCCCCACTCTGACCTTGAGACACTTCCTAACCCCGACTGCTGCTTAACGGCCGCTAAACCATTCGCTAGGACATTTTATGGCTGGATTATGGTTCACCTTCTCTGTCGTGTGTGTGTGTGTGTGTGTGTGTGTGTGTGTGTGTGTGTGTGTGTGTGTGTGTGTGTGTGTGTGTGTGTGTGTGTGTGTGTGTGTGTGTGTGTGTGTGTGTGTGTGTGTGTGTGTGTGTGTGTGTGTGTGTGTGTGTGTGTGTGTGTGTGTGTGTGTGTGACCCACGCAGGGATTAGAACCTGCAACCCGTGTGTAGCGCGGCTGTGCTAGCGATAGTGATTTGTGTTAGCGCCGACTAGCATTTAGCTCCCTAGCCCTTAAGGGATATCTGTGATGTACAGTAAACAATGTAAGCATCTCTCTCTTAACCGCCTCTGGATGGGTTTTGTTGTGGTAAGTACCTGATATGTAAAACTAAGATCCTGTAGAACCCGATCAAAACTAGATATTCACTATTGATATTCAACTTGTGGTTTCCCATCTGCGGTTTGGAAACCACAAGTGGGTCCAATACATCGTCTAGGAGCGGGGTTTGAATCAAAGTATATTTCAGAAATTCCCCTGCATGCCAACACACTCATGGATGGGCATTTGGTATTTCCACATTCGAGCACTCACAGAAAATCCTGCAAAGTAGTACTGCAAATGAATATGTAACGCCTTCCTATTTAAATATCAATGCATCTATTGATGAGATAACACACTTGACCCTCTTCAGACTTCAGTCAATACACTTCTGAAACATACTCACGTCCATCCCTGCTAGAGACAGGATCTCACCTTCTTGCATGGTCCCTCATGAGAAACGTGCTTTATTGACCCTGGCTCAGTCTCTGGTGGTGTTCTCACACTGAGTCTGTCTCTCTGCTGGGTCAGCGTGGGGTTATGACCCTGAGTGTTCAGGATCAGACCTACATTCAGATGGGAGCTCCCTAGGGGGTCCCTAGGGGGTCCCTAGGTACACGTCACACCTGGAGCCGTGTCATGGGAACCATTGGTCTGTTGATGGAGCCTTTTATTTAGAATGTTTTGTACTTCACATGCACCTGTGAAGTACACACACACACACACACACACACAAACACACGTACACACACGTACACACACACACACGTACACACACACACGTACACACACGTACACACACACACGTACACACACGTACACACACACGTACACACACACGTACACACACGTACACACATACACACACACACACGTACACACACGTACACACACGTACACACACACACACTCACACACGCAAGATCAGTTATCCTGCACTTTACAGAAGGATATAGAGAGAGAGAATGGGAGATAGAGGGAGGGGGATATGGGGAGGAAGGGGGAGACTGAGGGGAGAGAGAGTGGGGGAGGCAGAGGGATATGGAGGGGGAGATGGAGAGGAGAGAGGGAGGGGGAGAGGGAGATGGATAGGAGAGGGCGATGAGGAGATATGGATGATAAGGAAATTCATTTTTATTCATCCCTGTTGGAGAGGAAGTTGGCCAGCAGCATTCATTCTTATGAAAGGCAATTCATAACACAGTTGGGGATTTCAAATATCAAAAAAACATTTATAAAAACAATCAGCAATTCAAACTAAAATACACCAAATATATTCAGTTCAACAACCTTCAATCTGACCGTGGGGGATTCGAACCGACGGTAACCTTCCCGTCGCTGGACGTCTTGTTTCCACGGTGATAATAATGTGGTTCCACACAGAATCTGTTAAGATGCTGTCGTGGAAACAGCGGCTGGCTCCTGAGCCGTTAGCGGTGGACGGTCGGGGACAATTTACCATCCAATCCCAAACCATGTGAAGGTCCTGTACCCCTCACACATGAGACCTCCTGCTGTGTACCCCCTCTACCTCTCATCTGAGGTTACATATGAAGACAAGACAGTGTTATTAACTATTTAAGGTCCTGTACCCCTCAAACATTGGTTTAGCAGACCCCCGATGTAACTGAATAGATCTCGATGTATCCTCCCACAGAGACACGCCCAGGACCCTCCTGAGGTCCAGGGGATAGAGAGTCCAAGGGGGATACATGGAGGTCATAGCGCCTCATCATGAGGTCATAGATCCTCATCATGAGGTCATAGCGCCTCATCATGAGGTCATAGCACCTCATCGTGAGGTCATAGCACCTCATCGTGAGGTCATAGCGCCTCATCGTGAGGTCATAGCGCCTCATCGTGAGGTCATAGCGCCTCATTGTGAGGTCATAGCGCCTCATCGTGAGGTCATAGCGCCTCATCGTGAGGTCATAGCGCCTCATCGTGAGGTCATAGCACCTCATCGTGAGGTCATAGCTCCTCATCGTGAGGTCATAGCGCCTCATTGTGAGGTCATAGCGCCTCATTGTGAGGTCATAGCGCCTCATCGTGAGGTCATAGCTCCTCATCATGAGGTCATAGCGCCTCATCGTGAGGTCATAGCGCCTCATCGTGAGGTCATAGCTCCTCATCCTGAGGTCATAGCTCCTCATCGTGAGGTCATAGCGCCTCATCGTGAGGTCATAGCGCCTCATCGTGAGGTCATAGCGCCTCATCGTGAGGTCATAGCTCCTCATCCTGAGGTCATAGCTCCTCATCGTGAGGTCATAGCTCCTCATCCTGAGGTCATAGCTCCTCCTGCTGTATGGTTTGCCGTGGGCCCAGTTAAAGGTCACCAGCTCCTTGAATGATGTGTCAGTCCTGTGGGTCATGCAATTATGGAGACATTAAAGATGATGTAGGAGGGGGGGGGGGAGGAGAGAGAGAGAGAGAGAATATTTAGTTTGAAGATAAACAACCAAAAAAAGGCATCCCCTCCCTCTCTGCTCCTCTCTGCTCCTTCCTCCCTCCATGCTCCTACCTCACTCCCTGCTCCTCCCTCCCTGCTCCCTCCTTTCTTGCTCCTTTCTCCCTCTCTGCTCCATCCATG
Organism: Muraenolepis orangiensis; assembly: GCA_027704905.1. Classification (NCBI taxonomy): domain Eukaryota; kingdom Metazoa; phylum Chordata; class Actinopteri; order Gadiformes; family Muraenolepididae; genus Muraenolepis; species Muraenolepis orangiensis. The sequence goes on along the minus strand of CM051005.1, from coordinate 2,429,606 downwards.
CTCCTACCTCCCTAATGCTTCTCATGTGATTGACAGGCAATAAGGATTCCCCCCAAACCAATCAGAGAAGCGATGGCCTGACCTCTGGAAGCGGAGGAACCGATGTTGTCAGCGTAGATCGGCACACCACATCACCTTCGCTTCTGCGGTGGCGTTGGGCTAATTAGCATATTGTAATGTAGCCGTTAGCCCCGGCGTGTTTAATTGCTGCTCGTTTGTCACCGCTAACGATGGCGAGAGCTCCGGTTGTCGTTAACAAGGTGTCAAACCTCGCCTCCTCTCCCGCTGTTATCCTTTCTTCTTTTGGGGGGTCGTCGTTCAATTTATGAGGGACCGAGTGACGGGTTTAATCTGTTGTCATGGCGACGTGGCGGGTGAACTCTGACCTCCGGGGTGGGGACCAGCTGGTCCTCAGTGGAGGAGGCCCTCCGGAGGTACAGTTCAGAAGAACAACACAATATGAACGGAGCTCGCCTGTCTCCTCAAACCACGCTTAGAACCAACTAGAAGTTACATCATCGTCTGAGGTCCTGAGATGCTTGAGTTGTTAGAACATTACATTAATTAATTAATTACATCACACATTTCATTAAATTACATTACATTACATTTACATTACATTAACATCACATCAAGTCAAGTCAAGTTTATTGTCACTTCACAGTTTACACACGTACAAGTATAAAGCAGTGATGTGAAAATCTTATGTGCAAAACCCAACGACAGACAGCAGTTATAAAATAAGATGAAAATAGATAAAAAATTGAATAAAAATATAATTTAAAAAAATTAAAATTAAAATGCAATTTATAAAATGCTAAATATCGGCACAGAAAAGAGCAATATGTATTATACTGACTGTGGAAGCTGTCTCTAAGCCTATTTGATACCACTTGATACTGCGGTATCGCCTGCCTGACGGTAACAGTGAGTACAGTTGGTGGCTGGTGGGCAATGTCTTTATGATGCGTTTGGCCTTGGCCACGCACCGCTGGTTGTATATATCCAGGAGGGAGGGGAGCTCACCTCCAACTATATACTGGGCCGTCCGCACCACCCTTTGAAGCGCTCTGCGCTCGAGTGCGGTGCAGTTCCCGTACCAGGCGGTGATCCACCCTGTAAGAACACTCTCCATGGTGCCGGTATAGAAGGTTCTCAGGATGCGGGGGCCCATGCTGGATTTCCTCAGACGCCTGAGGAAATACAGGCGTTGTTGGGCCCTTTTCACCACGTGTGTGGTGTGCGTGGACCATGTGAGGTCCTCAGAGATGTGCACGCCGAGGGACTTGAAGCTGCTGACCCTCTCTACTGCAACACCGTCGATGGAGATAGGGCTGTGCTCTCCCCTCTGCTTCCTGAAGTCCACGATCAGCTCCTTGGTCTTCTTGACGTTGAGGGCGAGGCTGTTCTCCTGGCACCACTGCTCCAGCGATCCGACCTCCTCCCTGTAGGCTGTCTCGTCGGCGGCGGCGATCAGGCCCATCACTGTCGTGTCGTCAGCAAACTTGATGATGACGTTGGAGCTGTGCATAGCCATGCAGTCGTGGGTGTAGAGGGAGTAGGGGAGAGGGCTCAGCACGCATCCCTGGGGGGCTCCCGTGTTGAGGGTCAGTGGCTCTGAGGTGGTGCTGCCCATCCTCACCACCTGGCGGCGGTCCGACAGGAGGTCCAGTATCCAGCTGGACATGGATGGGGGCACGCCTAGACCTCTAAGCTTGGTGTCGAGCTTGGCAGGAACTATCGTGTTGAACGCTGAGCTGTAGTCTACAAACAGCATTCGCACATAACAGTTCTTTCCCTCCAGGTAGGAGAGGGCAGTGTGGAGGGCCATGGCAATTGCGTCGTCCGTGGATCTATTTTGACGATATGCAAATTGCCATGGGTCCAGCGTGGCAGGTAACACGGAGCAAATAAAGTCCTTGACCAACCTCTCGAAGCATTTGCTGACAATCGAGGTGAGAGCTACAGGTCTATAGTCATTCAGGCATGTTACCTTGGGTTGTTTAGGGACAGGCACGATGGTGGACATCTTGAAGACCACGGGGACAACAGCCTGGGACAGGGAGAGGTTGATGATGTCTGCAAAGACTCCTGCCAACTGGTCTGCGGGGGGAGGACGCGGCCCGGGATGTCGTCGGGGCCTGCTGCCTTACGGATGTTCAGCCGCTTGAAGGTGCGGTGCACATCCGCCTCAGAGATGCTCAGCAGGCTGGTCTCCTCAGGCGGCGCTGGCTTCGGTGGGCTGCCGTTCACGTCGAACCGAGCAAAAAAAGTATTTAGCTCTCCTGGGAGGGAGGTAGAGGAGTTCTCTACACAACTGGTTCTCCCTCTGAAGTTCGTTATAGTCTGCAGCCCCTGCCACATACCCCAGTGTGTTGCTCGTTATGTGTTGGTAGAACTTCGGGAGAACCTTCTTTAGGTTCGCCTTGTTGAAGTCCCCCGCCACGATGAGAGCAGCCTCGGGGTGTGCCGACTCCTGTTCGCTGATATCCCCATATGGTGCCTTCAGCGCTGTGTCCGTGTTGGCTTGTGGGGGAATGTAAACAGCGGTCACGGTTACCGCTGTAAACTCCCGAGGTAGCCAGTGTGGACGGCACATAAGCATCAGGTACTCCAGGTCCGGGGAACAGAAAGACTTGAGGGGATGTACATGACTTTGGTTGCACCAAGATCTATTTATCATGAGACATACCCCTCCGCGATCTTTACCGGAGAGAGCCTTTGTTCTGTCCGCCCGGTGGACGGAAAATCCCGTCCGCTCGATAGCTGCGTCGGTAACCCCCTCCGACATCCATGTCTCCGTAAGGCAGATGGTACAATTGTCCTTAGTTTCCCGGTGGAATTGAATAAGAGCCTGTAGCTCGCTTAACTTATTGTCCAGAGATTGTACATTAGCCAGTAGAATGGTGGGTAGTGGGGGGCGATCGGATCGACATCTCAGCCTGACTAGCACGCCGGCTCGCTTCCCTCGCTTCCTCCGGCGACGCTTGCGTGTTATCGTGCCCAAGATGGTCGGAGATAATCCAGCTGTGACTTCGGGCGGAACGTCCGAGTCGAAAGAATGAAAAAACTCCGGTAGGCGGCGAGCGACTGTCGATCTGATCTCCAGAAGTGTGCAAAAGTTATAATTGAACGTGCTGCTAACTTCCTGAACTAAAATAGTTGCGATAAAAAGAATAAATAACAAAAAACTGCGTCGTCGTGCGGGAGCTCGCAACACGGCAGCCATCTCGTACGGCGCCATAC
>CM051005.1:2398860-2421360 GCA_027704905.1 Muraenolepis orangiensis | reverse complement strand
TTAAAGCGATCGCGCACGAGAGGGAAAACCCCCAGAGACTCAAACTACCTTTTAAAACAGGATGTGTTCAATCCTTGCTGTACAGGATGTGGTGTGAACGTCCCCCGGTTGGTCAGAACCAGCACTTCCTGTATGGTACCCAATCACAACCGACTCCCCCCCCCCACGCCGCCAATCGCAATCCATTTCCTTTCCGGAGGTGTGCTCTCCCTCTCTCTCAGACACATGGGATGTTCCTCCTGTAGGTGATGCTGTTCAATGGTTCTGCTGTAGGTTTGTGGTCATGCTAGCAGAGCGTGTTGTGAGGTTACATGTTTGAACCTCAGAGGTCCGGTCTGGAGTCCTGTTGTGTTCCTGTGGCCTCCATGATCATATCTGCACGGTTTGACCCCGCTGGGCCTCCGTCTGCTAGTCACCAGCAGCAGCAGATCTCAAGTACCAAAACACTTTCATTGCCAAAGACAACCAGCTTCTAGTTGTGTGTTCTGTCTCTCTCCTTAGTGCAGTCTTACCAGCGTAGTTTTCAAACACACAGATAAACACACACCCAGCAGGACGTCCCTTATGAACCAGGGGTCCCTTATGAACCCTGGTCATAGAGACGTCCCTTATGAACAGGGTCCCTATGACCCTGGTTCATAAGGGACGTCTCGTGCACTATCTGTGCCTGTGGAATAAGAGATGCTATCTTGTCTTCTGCAGACTGCCAAGGAAGAGTGTGTGTGTGTGTGTGTGTGTGTGTGTGTGTGTGTGTGTGTGTGTGTGTGTGTGTGTGTGTGTGTGTGTGTGTGTGTGTGTGTGTGTGTGTGTGTGTGTGTGTGTGTGTGTGTGTGTGTGTGTGTGTGTGTGTGTGTGTGTGTGTGTTAGGGGGGGTGGGGGTGGGCAGGAAAGATGACAGGAAACAGAAGGTGGACATGTTGGCCTATGAGGAGAAGAGGTGAAAGTCTTCTTCCTATTGGCTGTATGGTTGACTCAAAGAGACCGGAGGTTTTCTATCGGTCGCCCGGCAGAGATGATGAGTTTCTATTGGCCGTACAGTTACCAGGAAGGTGTGGAGTGTTTCTATTGGCTGGAGGGTTATGTGTAAGTCTGGTGTGTGTGGATATGTAACGTGACTTGACGTGTAAACAGGGTGAGCTGTTGGGAGGACATCCAGTGGACTGGGGCTCCAAAGGTCAAAGTTCAGAGGTCACTGCCGTTCTTGTGGTGTATGTGTAATGCTGGGGAGTTCCCCAACTAGACAAGCCCCCGCCACCAGGGGGCGCTGTGGTGCAAGTTCATCAGACTTTTAGACGCTGCTTTACCGCTCTGTTCAACATAGTTACCGTAGTTACAGTTGGTGAACGTTCCTTTGAACGGATCTTTCCACTGTTTTGTTAATTTTTGCTGGAGGTTCAAATGTTTTTATCCCCGTGGATGTCATATAGAGGTTATGTGTTCTATTTTTGTAGTCGTGTTCATGGTTGACTCGCTGTCCGCTCCAGATCGGCAGGCTCCGGAATGTAGAACAAAGCACAGGGGCGCTCTTATTGTGAAGTCCTCATCATCAGCAGTGCAGTACATATCCTCTTCTGATCGATCCACCACCAGCCTGGCCTCGGGGGCCGCTCTCGTTTCTCGTTTTCTGGTTCTGGTTTTTTCCTGGTAACCCCTGGGAGGTCGCCTCTAAAAACAGCCGGTTTGCCGGTTGAGATCCCAGCTGTGATAATAAGTGTTCTGTTCTGACAGGAAACACACGCTGTTATATTCGCTGTCACGGCGGGTGCTAAAATATTCAGCCTTTGGCGACAAGAGTGTTTTGAATTAGCGGCTCTCTGTCGGGCGGCGCGGTGAGAAGTAAATAGATAACGACCAATTCATGTTTTCCCGCCAAAAGCACAGGTTAGCGGCTAGCAGCGTAACTCGCGAAGCGCTCGTGGGTTGAATCATATTATCACCACGGTAGACCTAGATTATAGATTTATAGTGACAAAATATATAGCCACAAATATTAACAATCAATTTCAATAAATATCGGAAATTGATATTGTGCACTTTGACGTTTGTCGTGTTTCTGGTACTTTAGAAGACGTGGACAGTGTTAAGTACAACAGCAATATCGTGACCCTACTTTAAATATATATATATATATATATATATATATATATATGTATATATATGTATATATATGTATATGTATGTATATGTATATATATGTATATGTATATATATGTATATATATGTATATGTATATATATGTGTATATATGTGTATATATGTATATATATGTATATATATATATATATATGTATATATATGTATGTATGCACTATTTAAAGAAAACTGCGCAGCGTGATGAGTCTCTCAGTGTCCCGTCTTAACACCTCGTTTTCCAGCAGTTTCTAAAGAGATTTAGTGAGAGTCAGTAATTAGCACTGCCTCGCTAGCACTTATCGCTCGTGTCTGGATAAAGCTGAATATCGGGCAGTACTAGTACTAGTCCAGTACTAGTGCAGTACTAGTCCAGTACTAGTCCAGTACTAGTGCAGTACTAGTGCAGTACTAGTCAGAGAGCTCTAAGCTGGAGAGAATCTGTCTGTTCTTTGTGTTTGCAATTCAGCTGTGTTTTATAGATCAATTATTGTGTATTTCTGTTGTTCAATGTGTCAAAGTTTTAATCTGTATCTGAACTCTTTCTGTTTGATGCAAAGTCTTTTTTTAAAGGCTGGTTCTGATTCCCACGTTCACACGCCTCAATGATGCGATGGGGGGACTCAGACTTGGGACTGGGTCGTACTGGGAACTGTCCTCTCCTGGAGGGTCTGGTCCTCTACTGGAGGGTCTGGTCCTCTCCTGGAGGGTCTGGTCCTCTCCTGGAGGGTCTAGTCCTCTACTGGAGGGTCTAGTCCTCTACTGGAGGGTCTGGTCCTCTACTGGAGGGTCTGGTCTTCTACTGCAGGGTCTGGTCCTACTGGAGGGTCTAGTCCTAGTCTCTATGTTGGTTGTATATGGTTGATTGGTTGGTTGTTCTATTTGTCACACGTTTGGACAAACTGTAATACACCATTCAGAGACTCGATTGCTGGATGGTGATTTCAACGCTCTGTTGTGAATTCTGCACCTCGAATGTATCCCATTAAAGAAAATAAATCAAACCTTTCTATCAAATCCATCACTTTGTTTGGTGTTTTGTGTTCCTCATGTTTATATACTATTAAATATTAAAATACCAAATACTTACTGAAATACCAAATGATGTAATGTATAACTCCTGACTGGTGGTTATTCTGCTCCTCTCCTGGGGGGTCTAGTCCTCTACTGGGGGGTCTAGTCCTCTACTGGGGGGTCTAGTCCTCTCCTGGAGGGTCTAGTCGTCTACTGGAGGGTCTGGTCCTCTACTGGAGGGTCTAGTCCTCTACTGGGGGGTCTAGTCCTCTACTGGGGGGTCTAGTCCTCTACTGGAGGGTCTAGTCCTCTACTGGAGGGTCTGGTGCTCTACTGGAGGGTCTAGTCCTCTACTGGGGGGTCTAGTTCTCTACTGGAGGGTCTGGTCCTCTCTTGGAGGGTCTGGTCCTCTCCTGGGGGGTCTAGTCCTCTACTGGAGGGTCTAGTCCTCTACTGGAGGGTCTGGTGCTCTACTGAAGGGTCTAGTCCTCTACTGGAGGGTCTAGTTCTCTACTGGAGGGTCTAGTCCTCTACTGGGGGGTCTAGTTCTCTACTGGAGGGTCTGGTCCTCTCTTGGAGGGTCTGGTCCTCTCCTGGAGGGTCTGGTCCTCTACTGGAGGGTCTAGTTCTCTACTGGAGGGTCTAGTCCTCTACTGGAGGGTCTGGTCCTCTCCTGGAGGGTCTAGTCTTCTACTGGAGGGTCTGGTCCTCTACTGAAGGGTCTGGTCCTCTACTGGAGGGTCTGGTCCTCTACTGGAGGGTCTAGTCCTCTCCTGGAGGGTCTGGTCCTCTACTGGAGGGTCTGGTCCTCTCCTGGAGGGTCTGGTCCTCTCCTGGATCTAATAAATGGTCTATTCCTAGCCAGTCTACATGGCGTGACGGTCCTCTACTGACATCCATCTTGAATGTGTCTTTGTCGTTTTGATTCGACAGCAAGAACAAAGTCAGCACTTCTGCTCAGAAAAAAACAACACACCTTTTTCCAAATGTTTATTGTACAATAATTATAAAAAATGACATTTAATTGATGGCTTTAGTATCATCGCATAGCGGAGACCAATCAACAGTGTGTGTTGGTATATACACACACACACACACACACAGGCAGACAGACACAGATCTTCCAAATAAAAATCCCATCCAAGTCATAACGATTGATTGACTTGAAACACTTTCTTTTGAAATCGACACGTTAAATGGACGACAGCGGGGGGAGGGGGGATATGGCGTGACTTTTATTTTGAAATCCCAGGATCTGATCTGAACGTTCACTTTTATCTGTCGTCTTCCTCCTCTTCCTCCTCCTCCTCCTCCTCCCCTCCCTTCTCCTCCTCCTCTGGGGCCGGTGTTCTCTCAGGGGCCCCGGCGCTGGGTCTGATGGGTCGGTGGTTGTGGGGTTGAATCCCGCCGGGTGTTGGGGGTCTCTGAGGCCACTCCCCGCTGGAGGGAGCAGCGGCTGAGTGAGGAGGTGGTCTTGAGGGAGGAGGTGCTGGTCTAGATGGAGGAGGTGCTGGTCTGGAGGGAGGAGGTGCTGGTCTGGAGGGAGGAGGTGCTGGTCTGAAGGGAGGAGGTCTTGGCTTCACCTCTCCGCTCTCGTCACTGAAGACACACAGAGGTCAGAGGTCAGACAAGTGAGCTGCAGGTCCACCGTTTCAGGTGTGTGAGCGTACCTGTGTGCAGGTGTGTGAGCGTACCTGTGTACAGGTGTGTGAGCGTACCTGTGACCAGGTGTGTGTACAGGTGTGTGAGCGTACCTGTGACCAGGTGTGTGAGCGTACCTGTGTGCAGGTGTGTGAGCGTACCTGTGTACAGGTGTGTGTACAGGTGTGAGCGTACCTGTGACCAGGTGTGTGAGCGTACCTGTGACCAGGTGTGTGAGCGTACCTGTGACCAGGTGTGTGAGCGTATCTGTGACCAGGTGTGAGTGTACCTGTGACCAGGTGTGTGAGTGTACCTGTGTGCAGGTGTGTGTACAGGTGTGTGAGCGTACCTGTGACCAGGTGTGTGAGTGTACCTGTGACCAGGTGTGTGAGCGTACCTGTGACCAGGTGTGTGAGCGTACCTGTGACCAGGTGTGTGAGTGTACCTGTGTGCAGGTGTGTGTACAGATGTGTGAGCGTACCTGTGACCAGGTGTGTGAGCGTACCTGTGACCAGGTGTGTGAGTGTACCTGTGACCAGGTGTGTGAGTGTACCTGTGTGCAGGTGTGTGTACAGGTGTGTGAGCGTACCTGTGACCAGGTGTGTGAGCGTACCTGTGACCAGGTGTGTGAGTGTACCTGTGTGCAGGTGTACTGGTAGGAGCGGTTGTCAGTGTGTGTGTTCCTCCCTCCATGTGTGAGTGGCCCCCGGGGGCCTCCCTGCTCTCCTCGCTGGAGGGCGGGGGGGTGACCCGGGGTTTGGGCCGGCGCCTGCAGGGGGCCGGGGGCCCCTGGCAGCGGGCCGGCGTCCGGCTGTGGTTGAAGTGGGCGGCGGCCATGCACTCGGCGCTTGTCTTGTCGCACACACACTGCAGCTTGTCACAGGCGGTCACACCCTGACCTGGGGGTCAGAGGTCAGCCAATCAGGGGTGTTGTGGGTCATGTGAGCAGGGTTTGGGTTTTAAACCTCTCTCTCTCTCTCTCTCTCTCTCTCTCTCTCTCTCTCTCTCTCTCTCTCTCTCTCCTCTCTCTCTCCTCTCTCTCTCTCTCTCTCTCTCTCTCTCTCTCTCTCTCTCTCTCTCTCTCTCTCTCTCTCTCTCTCTCATTTGGTGATGTTCACTCACCCCTGAGATGAACTACAGTCTCAGTGGCCCAACATTCAGTCAATATGTGGACTGAGGGATGATCTAAAGCCTGAAGTTAAATGAGGAGCACTCACAGCGAGGACTCCCTCCCTCACAGGAGACCTGAGCGGTGAGTCTCCGGTCCGCTCGGCAGCCCATGGTGGAGATCTGTCTCAGACAACACTGGTGGAGGAGACAGCACCTGGACACCAGTCAATAGATCATTATTATATATATTATTATTGTGTATATATATATTATTATTATTATTATTATTATATATATTATTTTTATGGTATTGTTTTGTAGATCTATACTGCGGGAGGGAATGGGGAGTAAGCATTCCTATGTTACAAATGGCCAATAAAAATATCTTGTATCTTGTAATACAGTTAATGAGTTAATACACACTTCATATCAGTTAATATACACTTAATATCAGCTAATATACAGAGAAACATGAGTTAATACACACTTAATATCAGTTAATATACAGAGAAACATGAGTCAATACACACTTCATATCAGTTAATATACAGAGAAACATGAGTCAATACACACTTCATATCAGTTAATATACAGAGAAACATGAGTTAATACCGTTTATGAGTTAATATACAGATAAGCATGCCAACACAAGTTAATGTAGTGTATACAAGTTAATATACAGAGAACACAAGTATATCCATGGTATGCAGTGGAAGTCGGTAGTGTAGCAGTGACCTGTCCAGGGGGTCTTGCGGCGGGCCACGCCCCTCCTGACCGCAGTAGCACCCATACATCTGGTAGTCCTGAGGACAGCGGCCCGTCAGGCAGCGGAGCATCGCGCCCAGAGCCGGAAGGACCCGACCGGGCCGACCTGCACCCGCCAGCACCCTGAAGGAGTCACTGCACTCTGGAGGGGACAGGGTGAACCGTGACGGGGTGAACTATGACAGGGTGAACCTGTTGTCATGGCAACAAATCAGTCTGTAGCTGTTGACCATTGCTGACCGGTGTGTATCGCAGTTGTCATAACCAGGGTGTGTACCTGGGCCCTCGGTGGGGAGCTGAATGTCCGTCAGACCGGCCGCCTCCAGCAGAGACCAGAAGTGAAGCCCCACCCTCTTCTGGGCCACACCCACTCCTGACACAAGAAAACGTTAATACCAGAGAATTACTAAATATTACAGTACTTGATACCATGCTTAACAAAACTACTACTATTCACAAGTACTACTCACTACAGAAACACTAAGCACACGGGTACTGAACACACTACAGACACATGGAGGTTAAGTGTGAGGATGGGTTTGGTTTCAGGTCAGTCCGGGTTGTCTTCAAACCCTGAGGGCTGTCAGCTGCCCCCTCCTCCTCACAGGGAGGTCTATCCTCCTCCTCCTCCTCCTCCTCCTCCTCCTGTGTAAGGCAGGTGTTTGGGCGTTCCTTTGAGGTTGGACCTTGGGGGGGATCGGCGTAGCGACCGTCGCCAGCGGAGACTGTGGAGGCGGTGGTGGTTGTCGTGGTTGCAGTCCTCCGTTGTGAGCTGAAGGGTGAGTGGAGGGTCTACAGTAGCCTGCTCCCAGCACTCACCTGGAGGCTCACCTGGAGGCTCAGCTAGAGGCTCAGCTGGAGGCTCACCTGGGCTCGGAGACGCCAGGTCGTCTGAGGGTGTCGTCAGAGTTAGCTCCGCCTCCTCCTGTGATGCGTCAGAAGGAGTGGGCGTGGCGGCCCACGAGGGTGACCTCGTGGCCATGGTGATAATCTGGCGGCCTGGAAGATTTGAACCCGGCTGCCAGAGTTAGTGCCTTGCTCTAGGGTTTACCGCCTTGTATAACCACCACTGACCCACTCGCCAAAGTTTCTGCATGGCTGACAGTGACCACCTGACCATGTGACCACATGACCATGTGACCATGTGAACACCTGACCATGTGACCACCTGACCATGTGACCACCTGACCATGTGAATCAGCTCATGATGTCACCATTTTCAAAAATATATACAGTAAATAAATATTTGTTTCACACGCCCACACAAATTATTTTGGGTGTAGCTGGTATCTCTAATCTGTGGGTGGAGCTGGTATCTCTGACCTGTGGGTGGAGCTGGTATCTCTGACCTGTGGGTGGAGCTGGTATCTCTGACCTGTGGGTGTAGCTGGGTGTCTCCATGTGGTTGGGATCTCTTCCTGCTCCCCAGAGTGGTCCGCGGTGGTGGAGGTTGCCTTGGTAACTGTAGTTGTTGATGTTGTTGTTGACGGAGGACGGGTGGAGGTGGTGGTGGACATCGCTGGGACGCCCTCTACTGGACGACAGGCAGGGAGACGGAGACTTTGAAGAGCTATGTAGTTTCTAATAATAATAAAAATAGAATTTCGTTTTTAACCTCTAGGTGGCAGCAAACTCATGAATGCGGCCTAGCGTGTAGTTACCCTTTAAAGTGGCCGTTATTTTGGTCAAAAAGAAGTAATCTAAAGATGATAAAGTTTGAGTCAAATGAAATGACCCCTCCCATCTCCCTGTGCTCCTCCCACCTTGACCCACTGCTTTAGAGAAAGTAATTTATATTATTTTCAGTTGGGGCCCAGATGAGATAGTCACCATCATCATCATCATCATCATGGTGGTGGTTCTCCTCTTCCTCAGAGGACCCGTGTGGACGTAGCGTTAGCGCTGAGATGCTGGTAGGATGGGGACTTTCTGTTGTCATAAAAACAAGCGTCCATGTTTTTTCATTCCTTCATGGAAGACTACAGTGACAGTCATCAGGTTACCATGACAACCATCGTGGAAACCTCTCAACTCAAAGACCACCCGTCTACCAGCTCACACTGAGAAAATGGATTAGGATCAAATCATCCCAAGTGGATAGGATACACCTGGAGAACAGATCAATCTCACCTTCTGAGCCTGGTCCTCCTTCACCCCTCTCCTCCTCCTCCTCCTCCTCCTCCTCCTCCGAGGACAGCTCAGGTGTGGAGGGGTGGGGAGACCGGGCCGAGCTGTGAGGTACAGACAGCGAGGCGGGCCCTTGGTCCTCGTACCCCGGTGCATTGTGGGTAAGTGGCAGGCGGTGGTGTGGTTGTTGTGAAGCCGTCTTGTTTGTGGTCCCGTGGGACCCTGTGGCAGAGAGGACCGTCATCTCAGAGAACTACATCTTCTTCTACTACGTCTCAGAGAACTACATCTTCTACTGCGTCTCAGAGAACTACATCTTCTACTGCGTCTCAGAGAACTACATCTTCTTCTACTACGTCTCAGAGAACTACATCTTCTACTGCGTCTCAGAGAACTACATCTTCTACTGCGTCTCAGAGAACTACATCTTCTACTGCGTCTCAGAGAACTACATCTTCTACTGCGTCTCAGAGAACTACATCTTCTACTGTGTCTCAGAGAACTACATCTTCTTCTACTACGTCTCAGAGAACTACATCTTCTACTGCGTCTCAGAGAACTACATCTTCTACTGCGTCTCAGAGAACTACATCTTCTACTGCGTCTCAGAGAACTACATCTTCTTCTACTACGTCTCAGAGAACTACATCTTCGACTGCGTCTCAGAGAACTACATCTTCTACTGCGTCTCAGAGAACTACATCTTCTTCTACTACGTCTCAGAGAACTACATCTTCGACTGCGTCTCAGAGAACTACATCTTCTACTGCGTCTCAGAGAACTACATCTTCTACTACGTCTCAGAGAACTACATCTTCGACTGCGTCTCAGAGAACTACATATTCTTCTACTGCGTCTCAGAGAACTACATCTTCTTCTACGGCTCAGAGAACTACATCTTCTACTGCGTCTCAGAGAACTACATCTTCTACTGCGTCTCAGAGAACTACATCTTCTACTGCGTCTCAGAGAACTACATCTTCTACTGCGTCTCAGAGAACTACATCTTCTTCTACTACGTCTCAGAGAACTACATCTTCGACTGCGTCTCAGAGAACTACATCTTCTACTGCGTCTCAGAGAACTACATCTTCTTCTACTACGTCTCAGAGAACTACATCTTCGACTGCGTCTCAGAGAACTACATCTTCTACTACGTCTCAGAGAACTACATCTTCGACTGCGTCTCAGAGAACTACATATTCTTCTACTGCGTCTCAGAGAACTACATCTTCTTCTACGGCTCAGAGAACTACATCTACTTCTACTACATCTTCAAGCATCAACACGTTAAAGCAACATGTGAAGCAGCCCAGTTCCGTCCTTCTGACGGGAGATACAACAGACATTTTAATAATTAAATGAGTGTATTTCTTTATGACGGGTCAACTCACTGTTATGTAAGACTAAAGCACATTTAGTAAATAATACAAACCGTTGATTTCTATGACAGTCGTGGGTATGCCACTTAAATTCATGAAAATTCATGCAATTCCTCGACAAGAGTCTAATAAACGAAACCTTAGCTCTTAAAACCCTGGCTCTAATTGGTGGCTCACCTGGATCACCGGCTGAGGAATTGTGGGTAACGTAGTCCAGTTGTGTCTCCTCTTCCTCCTCCAGCTCTGATTCAGATTCGGAAGCAAACGAGCAGAACAGGAAGAGGAGGTGTTTGAGGACAGGAAGTGTTACCGTGGCGATGGGCGGGTTATAAGGAGAGGATGGTCATTATTAAAGGACACCATAACAACATCCAAAAGTCGGCCATCTTCTTCACCGTACCTAGCCTCTCCGATGCTGAGGCGGGGGGCGGGGTCATGAGGTGGATGAGGCCCAGACCTGTGATGTCACTGCTGTTCTCGGAGGCCCCGTCCACTGAGAGCAGCCCGTCCACTGAGAGCAGCCCGTCCACTGAGAGCAGCCCGTCCACTGACCCAGAAGAGACCGAATGAGACACTGAGTACCACATATAGGTTAATGTAGAGTAGAGAAAACAATTATAGATCTAGATATATAGACATATAGATATAGATATATATCTATATGTCTATATATAGATATATCTATATCTATATCTAGATATATAGATAGATATATCTATATCTATATCTAGATATATAGATAGATATATATATATATATATAGATCTATATATCTATATAGATCTATAGAGATATAGATATATAGATCTATATCTATAGATATAGATATCTATATCTAGATATATAGATATATATATCTATATCTATAGATCTATAGATATAGATCTATATATCTATATCTATAGATATCTATAGATCTATATATCTATATCTATAGATATCTATAGATCTATATAGATCTATAGATATCTATATCTATAGATATCTATAGATCTAGATATAGATATAGATATAGATATATATAACTATATATCTATCTTTCTATCGATATATCTATCTATCTATATATATATAGATCTATAGATATATATCTATCTTTCTATCGATATATCTATCTATCTATATATATATAGATCTATAGATATATATCTATCTATCTATATATATATTTCTATCTCTCAAATCTAGCGAGGCCAAAGACTGTTACCTTGGTCCAGGTAGGAGGAGTTAAAGGCTGTGGCATTCTGATTGGAGGAGAGAGCTGTTGCGTTGTCATACTCACTTCCTATAAAAAGAGGAAGTAGAGAGCAGCGGTCTTGATTTAATTTAATATAATTGAATATATCATATATAAGTATGCTGTTCGTTGAAATGCTACATGTGTGTGTGTGTGTGTGTGTGTGTGTGTGTGTGTGTGTGTGTGTGTGTGTGTGTGTGTGTGTGTGTGTGTGTGTGTGTGTGTGTGTGTTAAAACCACACACAGTACCACAATTAAACACAAGGCACAAGGTCATCGTTTTGATTGGACGAGAGCATGGAGGTGTGTCAACACTCGGCCAATGAGTTGTTCTCACTGATGTGACACGGGCTGTGGGTAAATGAGTGTGTCTGTGTGTCTCTGTGTGTATGTGTGTGTGTGTGTCTCTCTTTGTGTGTGTGTGTGTGTGTGTATGAGAGAGAGAGGAGGTTTTAAGTGGTATTAAAGTGATGTCAGACCTGTTGGTCCCAGAGAGGTGATGACAACCTCAGCGTTCCGACTGTCATTCCCAACCGTCTCATCTGGAGGAGGAGGAAGAGGAGGAGGAGACATGAAGAAGATTAGCTCCAGGAACCAGACCGACTGTCACAAATTAATTTGATTCAGTGTGTGTCATTTTAATGGAAAAAGAAGAGATGGTTAGAGCTAGGAGGTTAGGAGGTTAGGGGTTAAGATGTTAGGGGTTAGGGTCAGGGGTTAGGAGTTTAGGGGTTAGGAGGTTGTGAGGTTATGAGATTAAGGATTAGGAGTGTGTCATGGTTTTACCAGTCGGTTCCAGTCCAGAGCAGAAGGTTTCTGGGAGGTTCCTCATGGAGGAGTTGTACAGGTTCTGGGATAGACAGTCCACTGCCACTGCGTCACACTCACAGAAGCTCCTGGCGCACCAGTCCCCAACGTCTGGAACACAACGTGATCACAAACTGTTCACACTAATGACCCGTCTCTGTACTGTCTAACCCCTATCTGCTCCTTAATGACCCGTCTAACCCCTACCTGCTCCTTAATGACCTGTATCTGTACCGTCTAACCCCTACCTGCTCCTTAATGACCCGTCTCTGTACTGTCTAACCCCTACCTGCTCCTTAATGACCCGTCTAACCTCTACCTGCTCCTTAATGACCCGTCTCTGTGCCGTCTAACCCCTACCTGCTCCTTAATGACCCGTCTCTGTACTGTCTAACCCCTGCCTGCTCCTTAATGACCCGTCTCTGTACTGTCTAACCCCTACCTGCTCCTTAATGACCCGTCTCTGTACTGTCTAACCCCTACCTGCTCCTTAATGACCCGTCTCTGTACTGTCTAACCCCTACCTGCTCCTTAATGACCTGTCTCTGTACCGTCTAACCCCTACCTGCTCCTTAATGACCTGTCTAACCCCTACCTGCTCCTTAATGACCTGTCTAACCCCTACCTGCTCCTTAATGACCCGTCTCTGTACTGTCTAACCCCTACCTGCTCCTTAATGACCTGTCTCTGTACCGTCTAACCCCTACCTGCTCCTTAATGACCTGTCTAACCCCTACCTGCTCCTTAATGACATGTCTCTGTACCGTCTAACCCCTACCTGCTCCTTAATGACCTGTCTCTGTACCGGCTAACCCCTACCTGTTCCTTAATGACCCGTCTCTGTACTGTCTAACCCCTACCTGCTCCTTAATGACCCGTCTCTGTACTGTCTAACCCCTACCTGCTCCTTAATGACCCGTCTCTGTAACGTCTAACCCCTACCTGTTCCTTAATGACCCGTCTCTGTACTGTCTAACCCCTACCTGCTCCTTAATGACCCGTCTCTGTACCGTCTAACCCCTACCTGCTCCTTAATGACCTGTCTAACCCCTACCTGCTCCTTAATGACCCGTCTCTGTACTGTCTAACCCCTACCTGCTCCTTAATGACCCGTCTCTGTACTGTCTAACCCCTACCTGCTCCTTAATGACCTGTCTCTGTACCGTCTAACCCCTACCTGCTCCTTAATGACCCGTCTCTGTACTGTCTAACCCTTATTGCTTGTCTAGCTCCTTATTGACCTGGATCTGAACTCACTGTACGTTATGTAAAATAGCGCCAGGTGACCCAAGGGGGATTCTATTCTATTCGTTCGATTGGTTAATTGGAGGTCATGTGATCATGGAGGTGATGGAGGTGTTGCGTGGATGTCGGCTGCTCACCACAGGTGGTGTTGAAGGTGGAGCAGGGGATGTTGTCTGCCAGTGGGGGCAGCTCCGGCCTGCAGGTGGCAGAGACCACAGCCTGGTAGCACCCCCTGTGGTCTGAACAACAGCTGGGGGTACAACAGAACATTTAGAAACAATAGTGTTTTCTGTCTAATGGACTAACCTGTCCTCAGGATTCACCTGTCCTCACCCCTCACCTGTCCTCCCCCCTCACCTGTCCTCCCCCTCACCTGTCCTCACCTGTCCTCCCCCCTCACCTGTCCTCACCACTCACCTGTCCTCACTTGTCCTCCCCCCTCACCTGTCCTCACTTGTCCTCACCTGTCCTCCCCCTCACCGGTCCCCCCCCCTCACCTGTCCTCACCTGTCCTCCCCCCTCACCTGTCCTCACCACTCACCTGTCCCCCCCCCCCCTCACCTGTCCTCACCTGTCCTCCCCCCTCACTTGTCCTCCCCCCTCACCTGTCCCCACCTGTCCTCACTTGTCCTCACCTGTCCTCACCTGTCCTCACTTGTCCTCCCCCCTCACCTGTCCTCCCCCCTCACCTGTCCTCACCCCTCACCTGTCCTCACCTGTCCTCCCCCCTCACCTGTCCTCATCCCTCACCCCCCTCACCTGTCCCCCCCCCCCCTCACCTGTCCTCACCTGTCCTCCCCCCTCACTTGTCCTCCCCCCTCACCTGTCCCCACCTGTCCTCACTTGTCCTCACCTGTCCTCACCTGTCCTCACTTGTCCTCCCCCCTCACCTGTCCTCCCCCCTCACCTGTCCTCACCCCTCACCTGTCCTCACCTGTCCTCCCCCCTCACCTGTCCTCATCCCTCACCCCCCTCACCTGTCCTCCCCCCTCACCTGTCCAGTGGGTCCGCTCTGCAGCGCAGCCTCACAGCAAAGTGGACCAGCGATGGGAAGTTGTCCAGCAGGGAGTGCAGCCAGCTGAACCTCTGGCCCAGACCGTCTGCTCCGAGGGGGAGGGGGAGGGGGAGGGGGAGGGGGAGGGGGAGGGGAGAGAGAGAGAGATGAACAGGGGCACATTAATGCCCACCCCCCCCCACCCCTTCTTTTTTTACAAATCTATTTCCTGCCAGAGAGGCGGTCTGAGATTTAATCAGAGATAATTGGTGGAGGTCCGGAGGCTCCGGGGACCAGACGACACTCTGGATAACCATCAGACCTCAGCTGGTCTGGGCCCCCTGACGCCCCCTGACCAGGGGAGGGGCCCCGGCTCAGAGACCCTCTCTGGTCCTACCAGCAGCGCTTTCTGGTTCTTAGCATTTAACTCGTCGTAAAGAAGGTTGGTTCTGCATCCTGTGCATTTAAACCTCGGAAATATTTGTGTCTGCAGCATCTGTTGTGAAACAGTTAAGTCTGCACAACTGTGTGAGTGCTTTTGAGCAAGGCACTGAGGGACGTCTGACCCCGGTAGGATACAGGAGGGAAGGGGGAAATCCCAGACCATCATTCACTCATCGACAGCTCATTGACTCTCTGGCCCGCTCCCATTGGACCAGACGTTGTTACCTTCCTCCCGGTTGGCCGGTTTGAGGAAGGCGGGCGATGACTCACCAATGAGGAGGCGTTGTGGGGCTCCGGTGGGCGGGTCAGGGCAGAAGGTTTGGGCGAGGCCTGAGAACAAGGACAGCTGTTACCCTCCGGACCTCCGGCCTGATCTCCAGGTTTCACATTCAAACCTGTGATTATGTTGACTATTTAGTCATTTAGGAGACTCTTTTATCCTCAGAAACTCCTAATTAACTCAGGAGCAGGTCGAGGTCATCCCCTCTCTACCTCAACCCACTGTCTGGTCTTTGGTCCAGTTTATAAACTATCAAAAAATATATTTAGCATAGAAAAGTAATTAAAAGCCTATGAAAAAGAATCTAGCATTAAAAAAGCACCTCATTGTATTATTACTTCAACCCAGATACCCAGTACCAGTTCCATTGAGCTATCAGGTGTAGCTTTGTGTTAGCGCTGCTAGCCGGTGACTCACCTTCTGTGAGCGCCGCTAGCAGGAGCATCCATCGGAGAAACATGGCCGACACCTGAGGAGGAACAACAACGTTAGCTTGTTGTGAAACACCATTTAAATGCAGGCTTTGCCTATTTAGTTCACCTGGTGGTGTTCCCGGCGTGAAGACGATTAGCGGTAGTGGACACACATTTAAACGTTTCATCTTGGGCCCCGAGCGAGTCGCTTGGGGCCTGTTAGATTGTGGTGACTTATTCAAACGGAGACATTTTGAATACAGTGCTTTGTACAACGTCATGACGACACAGCCTTTAGTGTCCCCCGTGGGTGTTAAATGTAGGCTCTCAGGGGCCCCTGTAGTGACCGGTGGGGCCCCTGTAGTGACCTGTGGGGCCCCTGTAGTGACCTGTGGGGCCCCTGTAGTGACCTGTGGGGCCCCTGTAGTGACCTGTGGGGGCCCCTGTAGTGACCTGTGTAGGGCCCCTGTAGTGACCTGTGTAGGGCCCCTGTAGTGACCGGTGGGGCCCCTGTAGTGACTGGTGGGGCCCCTGTAGTGACCTGTGGGGGCCCCTGTAGTGACCTGTGTAGGGCCCCTGTAGTGACCGGTGGGGCCCCTGTAGTGACCGGTGGGGCCCCTGTAGTGACTGGTGGGGCCCCTGTAGTGACCTGTGGGGGCCCCTGTAGTGACCTGTGTAGGGCCCCTGTAGTGACCTGTGGGGCCCCTGTAGTGACCGGTGGGGCCCCTGTAGTGACTGGTGGGGGCCCCTAGGGGGTGGCACTGAGAGATTGATGATGATGTTAATCAGGCAGGCGAGGGTTAGTAATATTTATTAACTGTTACTTTTCATTCAGTTCAATAAGTAATTTGGTTTAACTGATTGATATGTTAATCATCACTTAATTTACATATACACTCATCTAATGTACGCCCTCGGGGACCCCCTGCTGAGAGTTTGAAAACCCTCCCAGTACCGAGCGGCTTGAGACCCCTCCCCGCTCGGAGCCGAGCGGCTTGAGACCCCTCCCCGCTCGGAGCCGAGCGGCTTGAGACCCCTCCCCGCTCGGAGCCGAGCGGCTTGAGACCCCTCCCCGCTCGGAGCCGCGCTCACTGGCCAACATCTGGCTTCATTAGCGCGCTAATGAACAAGCTAGCGCTGTGCTCCACCAGCCACTCAGCAGGGGGCAGGGCGGCTAGCGGTCAAACTAGCGCTAACGCTAGACTTCAAACCCTCCACACAGAGAGAGAGAGACATTGGGTAAGTTATACTTCTAGTGCATCACAAACAAACTCTAACCTCCTGCTTTTGGTGCCTTGACATCTCGTTACTGTTCTGTATTTAATATAAGATATGATGATATATAATATAAAATAATAACATATCATCTTTATAATAAGGTGACCATAAAATAAATCTGTCACATATCGAGAGACATAGACAGACAGAGAGAGAGATAGACATAAAGAGAGAGAGAAACAGAGAGACAGACGGAGAGAGAGAGGGAGAGAGACAGACAGACAGGGAGAGAGACAGAGAGACAGACGGAGAGAGAGAGGGAGAGAGACAGACAGACAGGGAGAGAGACAGAGAGACAGACGGAGAGAGAGAGGGAGAGAGACAGACAGACAGGGAGAGAGACAGAGAGACAGACGGAGAGAGAGAGGGAGAGAGACAGACAGACAGGGAGAGAGACAGACATGTGTTATGGTCTGAGTGTTAGTGTGAAGGAGAGTGGTATGATGAGCTGGTGTAACCTCCTCTTACCTGGATGTCTCTGCTTCAGTATCAGGTCCTTTAAGACCGGACAGGGGACATGCTCTGGAACAACACAGGGATGGAGCGGGGCCAACAGGTGGCTGGGGGCCAACAGGTGGCTAGGGGCCGACCGTGAGTCGAACCAGCCCTGCCCTCCTCAGGAGCCGATGGGGTTCAGTTCTCTGCTCAGGGGCCGATGGATGGTTCCTCTCTCTTCAGGGGCCGATGGATAGATGGTTCCTCTCTCTTCAGGAGCCGATGGATAGATGGTTCCTCTCTCCTCAGGGGCCGATGGATAGATGGTTCCTCTCTCTTCAGGGGCCGATGGATAGATGGTTCCTCTCTCTTCAGGGGCCGATGGAGAGATGGTTCCTCTCTCTTCAGGGGCCGATGGATAGATGGTTCCTCTCTCTTCAGGGGCCGATAGATAGATGGTTCCTCTCTCTTCAGGGGCCGATGGGTGAGTGCACTACTGTGGAACCGCACCACACCTGAGTTTTATCAGCTCTCCTCTTCTGTGCACCCGGGGGCCCCGCGGCGGCGTGCGGCCCCTGGGTGTCGGGTGTCAGCTGGACCGGGTCCCCGGCCAGGTATGTGGTCCCATCCCGCCTCAGAGGAATGAAGCATCGACAAGGGGCCCTTGTGGAGCTGCCTTTGTCCCGTGGGCCGTGTGTCCCGGGGCCGCGGGAGGGGCCGCTAACCGGCCCCTGAGTGGGGAGGGGGGCTTCATGACCCAGGGCTCCCGGATAGAGGGCCTTTGTGTGTGTGTGTGTGTGTGACAGGTGCTCCACAACAACACAGGCTGGAGGGTCGGCCCAACAAACAGCGGGACAATGAGGAGAGTGTGGTCCCGTCTGTTTGAAGGTCCTCGCGGAGCATCCCTCAGCAACCTGAGACCCACGCGCCCCCATGGGATTAAACACTAATGAAAACTGACCCAGGGTTCAGAGTCCATATTAGTTTGTTATATAATTAAGACCAACGCTATCTTAAAGGGATAGAGAGTGTTGTCTAATAGATAGAGATAAGGTTGTTTTAACACTATATCTCTATAATAGATAGAGATAAGGTTGTTTTAACACTATATCTCTAATAGATAGATAGAGATAAGGTTGTTTTAACACTATATCTCTAATAGATAGATAGAGATAAGGTTGTTTTAACACTATATATCTTATAGATAGAGATAAGGTTGTTTTAACACTATATCTCTAATAGATAGATAGAGATAAGGTTGTTTTAACACTATATCTCTAATAGATAGATAGAGTTTAGGTGGTGAGACCAGGTCAGTTTAGGTAGTTTAGGTGGTGAGACCAGGTCAGTTTAGGTAGTTTAGATGGTGAGACCAGGTGAGTTTAGGTAGTTTAGGTGGTGAGACCAGGTGAGTTTAGGTGGTGAGACCAGGTGAGTTTAGGTGGTGAGACCAGGTGAGTTTAGGTGGTGAGACCAGGTGAGTTTAGGTAGTTTAGGTGGTGAGACCAGGTGAGTTCAAGTAGTGACAACAGGTGAGTTTAACACCAAAACATGGAATTTGAACTAGTTTTAATATTTACCAAATAATATCAGTTCATCCTAACCTAGTGGTGTAATAGAAGTAGAGCGATGCAGGGTCTCTTAACACTCCCCTTGTGGGAATGAGGGTGGATGATAATGCGAACACCACCCACAGCATGTGGCCTCAGAGGGAGGATATAACCCTCCTCTGAGGCCGGCCTCAGAGGAGGATATAACCCTCCTCTGAGGCCGGCCTCAGAGGAGGGTTATATCCTAGGGTTGATGGTTGATGGTTGATGATTGATGATTGATGGTTGATGATTGATGGTTGATGATTGATGTGATGATTGATGGTTGATGATTGATGGTTGATGATTGATGATTGATGGTTGATGATTGATGGTTGATGATTGATGGTTGATGATTGATGGTTGATGGTTGATGATTGATGATTGATGGTTGATGATTGATGGTTGATGATTGATGGTTGATGATTGATGGTTGATGATTGATGGTTGATGATTGATGGTTGATGGTTGATGATTGATGGTTGATGGTTGATGATTGATGGTTGATGGTTGATGATGTGATGGTTGATGATGGTTGATGATTGATGGTTGATGATTGATGGTTGATGATTGATGGTTGATGATTGATGGTTGATGATTGATGGTTGATGATTGATGGTTGATGGTTGATGATTGATGGTTGATGATTGATGGTTGATGGTTGATGATTGATGGTTGATGATTGATGGTTGATGATTGATGGTTGATGATTGATGGTTGATGGTTGATGATTGATGGTTGATGGTTGATGATTGATGGTTGATGGTTGATGATGACTGGGGGCTTAGCAGTGTTTGTGATGATCCGTTTATTGTGAGTAATGTCCTGGGTTTAATAGTCTCGCCACGGATTTGGACCAGGGTCACTTAGTATCTCCACTGGGGGATCTTGATGGTACATCACAGGGTTAGGGTCAGTGAACAGGTTTAGGGATGAATGACAGATGGTGTGGGGCTACAGTAGATCTAGTAGATGAGTATCATAATGCCTACCAAGTACTAGTGGTACCTAGTAACTAGTGGTAAGTGATATGTAGAGTTCACTTATTTTTACACTGATACCCTAACCCTAACCCCTAACTTAACCTCTAACCCCTATCCTAACCTCTAAATTAACCCCTAACCTAACACAACCTCTAACCTACCCTCTAACACCTAACCTAACCCCTAACCTAGCCTATAACCCCTAACCTAACCTCTAACCCCTAACCTAGCCTATAACCCCTAACCTAACCCATAACCCCTAACCTAACTAACTCCTAACATAGCTTCTAACCCCTAACCTAGCATCTAACCCCTAACCTAGCATCTAACCCCTAACCTAACCTCTAACCCCTAACCTAGCCTATAACCCCTAACCTAACCCATAACCCCTAACCTAACTAACTCCTAACATAGCTTCTAACCCCTAACCTAGCATCTAACCCCTAACCTAGCATCTAACCCCTAACCTAACCTCTAACCCCTAACCTAGCCTATAACCCCTAACCTATAACTCCTAACCCAGCCTATAACCTCTAACCTAACCCAGCCTCTAACCCCTAACCTCTAACCCCTAACCTCTAACCCCTAAAATAACTTCTAACCTCTAATCTACCCTCTAACCCCTAAACTAGCCTATAACCCCTAACCTAACCCCTAACCTAGCCTATAACTCCTAACCTAACCTCTAACCCCTAACCTCTAACCTACCCTCTAACCCCTAAACTAGCCTATAACTCCTAACCTAACCTCTAACCCCTAACCTAGCCTAGCCTATAACCCCTAACCTAGCCTATAACCCCTAACCTAACCTCTAACCCCTAACCTAGCCTCTAACCCCTAACCTAACTTCTAACCCCTAACTTCTAACCCCTAACATAACTTCTAACCTAACCCCTAACCTCTAACCTAACCGCTAACCCCTAACCTAACCTCTAACCTCTAACCCCTAACCCCTAACCTAACCAAATTCTGCGTTGCTTTGTCAAACAGAGGAAGAACAATTTGAGTCGAGAAACAAAGAAACAAAAACATCTTAAAGTCTTAAGTTTGGTGGGTTTCCCGCCATGTGGCCATGAGAAGCTCTTTGTCTTCCGGAAGTTTCTTCTTCTTCTTCTTCTTCTTCTGGTCTCCCCACTCCTGCGTGGCGTTATGGCCGACTGCACATCTTAGCCAGGCATCTCTGTTTGAGGTCTGAGCACAGAGGGGGGAGGAGCTTAGAGAGAGACCACTACATGGGGGGAGGGGCTTAGAGAGAGACCACAACATGGGGGGAGGGGCTTAGAGAGAGACCACAACATGGGGGGAGGGGCTTAGAGAGAGACCACTACATGGGGGGAGGGGCTTAGAGAGAGACCACAACATGGGGGGAGGGGCTTAGAGAGAGACCACAACATGGGGGGAGGGGCTTAGAGAGAGACCACAACACAGGGGATGAGAGGCATAGAGAGAGACCACAACACAGGGGGGGAGGGGCTTAGAAAGAGACCACAACACAGGGAGGGGGGAGGGGCTTAGAGAGAGACCACAACACGGGGGGGAGGGGCTTAGAAAGAGACCACAACACAGGGAGGGGGGAGGGGCTTAGAGAGAGACCACAACACGGGGGGGGAGGGGCTTAGAGAGAGACCACAACACAGGGGGGAGGGGCTTAGAGAGAGACCACAACACAGGGGGGGGGGGGGCTTAAAGAGAGACCACTACACAGGGGGGGGGGGGCATAGAGAGAGACCACAACACCACTGTTTCACCATCACACAATAGGACCATCTGTCTGCCTCTCTCTCTCTCTCTCTCTCTCTCTCTCGGGTCATTTTGACAGCGTATTAGTGGGTAGTTTGACGGCGTATTAGTGGGTAGTTTGACGGCGTATTAGTGGGTAGTTTGACGGCGTATTAGTGGGTAGTTTGACGGCGCATTAGTGGGTAGTTTGACGGCGTATTAGTGGGTAGTTTGACGGCGTATTAGTGGGTAGTTTGACGGCGTATTAGTGGGTAGTTTGACGGCGTATTAGTGGGTAGTTTGACGGCGTATTAGTGGGTAGTTTGACGGCGTATTAGTGGGTAGTTTGACGGCGTATTAGTGGGTAGATTGACGGCGTATTAGTGGGTAGTTTGACGGCGTATTAGTGGGTAGTTTGACGGCGTATTAGTGGGTAGTTTGACGGCGTATTAGTGGGTAGTTTGACGGCGTATTAGTGGGTAGTTTGACGGTGTATTAGTGGGTAGTTTGACAGTGTATTAGTGGGTAGTTTGACAGTGTATTAGTGGGTAGTTTGACAGCGTATTAGTGGGTAGTTTGACGGCGTATTAGTGGGTAGTTTGACGGCGTATTAGTGGGTAGTTTGACGGCGTATTAGTGGGTAGTTTGACAGTGTATTAGTGGGTAGATTGACAGCGTATTAGTGGGTAGTTTCACAGCGTATTAGTGGGTAGTTTGACAGTGTATTAGTGGGTAGTTTGACAGCGTATTAGTGGGTAGTTTGACAGTGTATTAGTGGGTAGTTTGACGGTGTATTAGTGGGTAGTTTGACAGTGTATTAGTGGGTAGTTTGAGCAGGCAGGTCTGAGGGGGAAGAAGCATTGTTTAGATGAATAAGAGTTATTTAGAGTATTCTATTAATGATGAA
>CM051005.1:2391360-2393860 GCA_027704905.1 Muraenolepis orangiensis | reverse complement strand
GATGTCACCGGTCCGAGTGTGGGTGGTCAGGGAGGGGGAGGGGGAGGGGAGAGGGGGTGAGGGAGGGGCGTGGGAGGGGGAGGGGAGAGGGGGTGGGGGAGGGACGTGGGAGGGGGAGGGGGAGGGGAGAGGGGAGGGGGAGGGGGAGGGGAGAGGGGGAGGGGCGTGGGAGGGCGTGGTCGCTGCATCGCCAGGAGGAGGGGAAGACGGAATTTGTTGTGACGCTGTTGGGTCTGTCGAGAAGAATCAGCATTTTTCACCGTCCAATCATATCACCGCCATGGAGACACACTCACACAACCACAGGACACCTGACGCTTCTATCAGACTGGTACAGCTAGTGCTAACTTGTAGCAGGTCTGGTACAGGTAGTGCTAACTTGTAGCAGGTCCAGTACAAGTAGTGCTAGCTTGTTGCGGGTCCGGTACAGGTAGTGCTAACTTGTAGCAGGTCCGGTACAGGTAGTGCTAGCTTGTAGCAGGTCCGGTACAGGTAGTGCTAACTTGTAGCAGGTCTGGTACAGGTAGTGCTAACTTGTAGCAGGTCCGGTACAGGTAGTTTTAACTTGTAGCAGGTCTGGTACAGGTAGTGCTAACTTGTAGACAGGTCCGGTACAGGTAGTGCTAACTTGTTACTGGTCTGGTACAGGTAGTGCTAACTTGTAGCAGGTCTGGTACAGGTAGTGCTAACTTGTAGCATGTCTGGTACAGGTAGTGCTAACTTGTAGCATGTCTGGTACAGGTAGTGCTAACTTGTAGCAGGTCTGGTACAGCTAGTGCTAACTTGTAGCAGGTCTTGTACAGGTAGTGCTAACTTGTTACTGGTCTGGTACAGGTAGTGCTAACTTGTAGCAGGTCTGGTACAGGTAGTGCTAACTTGTAGCAGGTCTGGTACAGGTAGTGCTAACTTGTAGCAGGTCTGGTACAGGTAGTGCTAACTTGTAGCAGGTCTGGTACAGGTAGTGCTAACTTGTTACTGGTCTGGTACAGGTAGTGCTAACTTGTTACTGGTCTGATAGAGGTAGTGCTAACTTGTAGCAGGTCTGGTACAGGTAGTGCTAACTTGTAGCAGGTCTGGTACAGGTAGTGCTAACTTGTAGCAGGTCTGGTACAGGTAGTGCTAACTTGTAGCAGGTCTGGTACAGGTAGTGCTAACTTGTTACTGGTCTGGTACAGGTAGTGCTAACTTGTTACTGGTCTGCTACAGGTAGTGCTAATTTGTAGCAGGTCTGGTACAGGTAGTGCTAACTTGTAGCAGGTCTGGTACAGGCAGTGCTAGCTTGTAGCAGGTCCGGTACAGGTAGTGCTAGCTTGTAGCAGGTCTGGTACAGGTAGTGCTAACTTGTTACTGGTCTGGTACAGGTAGTGCTAGCTTGTAGCAGGTCCGGTACAGGTAGTGCTAACTTGTAGCAGGTCTGGTACAAGTAGTGCTAGCTTGTAGCAGGTCCGGTACAGGTAGTGCTAACTTGTAGCAGGTCCGGTACAGGTAGTGCTGGCTTCTAGCAGGTCCGGTACAGGTAGTGCTAACTTGTAGCTGGTCCGGTACAGGTAGTGCTAACTTGTAGCAGGTCCGGTACAGGTAGTGCTAACTTGTAGCAGGTCTGGTACAGGTAGTGGTAACTTGTAGCAGGTCTTGTACAGGTAGTGCTAACTTGTAGCAGGTCTGGTACAGGTAGTGCTAACTTGTAGCAGGTCTGGTACAGGTAGTGCTAACTTGTTACTGGTCTGGTACAGGTAGTGCTAACTTGTAGCAGGTCTGGTACAGGTAGTGCTAACTTGTAGCAGGTCTGGTACAGGTAGTGCTAACTTGTAGCAGGTCTGGTACAGCTAGTGCTAACTTGTAGCAGGTCCGGTACAGGTAGTGCTAACTTGTAGCAGGTCTGGTACAGGTAGTGCTAACTTGTAGCAGGTCTTGTACAGGTAGTGCTAACTTGTTGCAGGTCTGGTACAGGTAGTGCTAACTTGTAGCAGGTCTGGTACAGGTAGTGCTAACTTGTTACTGGTCTGGTACAGGTAGTGCTAACTTGTTACTGGTCTGGTACAGGTAGTGCTAACTTGTAGCAGGTCTGGTACAGGTAGTGCTAACTTGTAGCAGGTCTGGTACAGGTAGTGCTAACTTGTAGCAGGTCCAGTACAAGTAGTGCTAGCTTGTAGCAGGTCCGGTACATGTAGTGCTAACTTGTAGCAGTTCTGGTACAGGTAGTGCTAACTTGTAGCAGGTCCGGTACAGGCAGTGCTAGCTTGTGTCTCACCCTGCAGGTGCACAGCGGCGGTCCAGGGGGGTCTGGACGTGGGGCTGGCGGCGGTCCAGGTGGGTCTGGACGTGTGGGCTGGCGGCGGTACAGGGGGGTCTGGACGTGGGGCTGGCGGCGGGCCAGGGGGGTCTGGACGTGGGGCTGGCGGGCCAGGGGGTCTGGACGTGGGGCTGGCGGTCCAGGGGGGTCTGGACGTGTGGCTGGCGGCGGTCCAGGGGGGTCTGGACGTGGGGCTGGCGGCGGGCC
>CM051005.1:2373860-2383860 GCA_027704905.1 Muraenolepis orangiensis | reverse complement strand
GTCTATATGTCACATTATAGTCTATATGTGCGACTGACGATCCGATATTATAAAAAAAATAAAAAAAATCTTTTTTTTTAAATGTTATTCTCAAAATAATGTGTGTGTGTGTGTGTTCTGTGTGTGTGTGTGTGTGTGTGTGTGTGTGTGTGTGTGTGTGTGTGTGTGTGTGTGTGTGTGTGTGTGTGTGTGTGTGTGTGTGTGTGTGTGTGTGTGTGTGAGTATATAAAAAACAATCATAATATAAATCCTAAAAAGGCCTATAGACATTATTATGTTCGTGTTAACTCGAACTCTGGCTCTTTAACGTCAAGTGCATCCCGTCTGGAACTATCTATCTAACTATCAACACACCATCTCCATCTCCTCAAACCATCTCCATCTCCTCAAACCATCTCCATCTCCTCACGGACAGCTTCAGACCGCCGCGGGGGGACCTCCTCTAGTGGGACCGACCTTGGCTGAGGCTGAGGACCACCAGGAGCGATAGAGATCCGGAGGAGGACACCCCGACCACGCTGAGCCGGCACGCCAACCCGGGGCTCCCCTGTCCCGCCATAGCAGAGAGACAACTGCCGCCGCGACACCCCGGAGTCCGGTTCCGGTCCTGGTTCTGGTCCTGGTCCTGATCCTGGTCCTGGTTCTGGTCACCCGGTTTACCGAGACGAACAACACACACACCGGAGCAAAACACAAGAGGAACTGATCCTCGGGTTACCGGTCACCGACCGCCCGGAGACTCACTCTCTTTTCAGCTGTGTTGTTGTTCCCGTCGAGGGTGATGATGAGGATGATGATGAGGATGATGATGGTTTAAATAGTTAATAATTGATCATTAGATATGGCGTAATCATGTCGAAGCAGTTTCAACAATTAGAATATAATAACCTTTTTATTACACATTTGAGGTGTCCTCAATTATATCGACAATTTCCTTATTTGACACCTTCTGTCGTCTCTCTCTCTCTCTCTCTCTCTCTCTCTCTCTCTCTCTCTCTCTCTCTCTCTCTCTGTCTGTCTGTCTGTCTGTCTGTCTGTCTGTCTGTCTGTCTGTCTGTCTCTGTGTGTGTGTGTCTCTCTCTGTGTGTGTGTGTGTGTGTGTGTGTGTGTGTGTGTGTGTGTGTGTGTGTGTGTGTGTGTGTGTGTGTGTGTGTGTGTGTGTGTGTCTCTCTCTCTCTCTCATTTTTTTCCATCCAAAAACAACAGATAATGAAGGGATGATTGCGACCATTATGCCCATGTAAGACGTGGTTCTCGTATCCCGTTCCGACTGACGTGTTTCTGGGTGGAACCGGATCCGGGCTCCTTTGAAGCGTCCTTCTTGTCCAACAGGACTTTCTTCTGTGGGTCAAAGCGCTAATGAGCGTCTCTCGTGTCCCCGGAGCGGAGGTCTGAATGGGGCCCTTTCTACACCGTGAGGGCCACACCGGGGCCGGTTGGCAGGTGGCAAAATACCAGCTTTCTCCCGGCTCACAGGGGGCCAACCGGGGGGCCAACCGGGGGCCCCCGACTGGGAACTTCAAGAAAAAGGGATTACATTAATTATTTGATGACATTAAAAGGCCAATTGTGAAGGGTTTAACCGCCAGGGTGAAAGCCAGTGGGAATGTTCAAGAAAGTTGTTTGACATTCTGTACTGAGAGGTATCGGATACAAGAGAGAGCCGGATCACACCAAACGGACAATGACTACGACTCCCATAATGCATTTCGACTCTAGCCCTAGACAGTTGAGTCGGTTGATTTCTCCAAAAGTCCATTTCTAAGGTTTCACAAAGTCAAATCAACAAGGTGCAGTTGTTTCCTATCGGACTGTATCGATGTGAACATCCCTTCCCCATGACCTTAGTTAAGGTCATTGAGGTAATGACCTTAATTAAGGTCATTGAGGTAATGACCTTAGTTAAGGTCATTGAGGTAATGACCTTAGTTAAGGTCATTGAGGTAACAGACGATGTTCCCTGGTGTCTGGACTCGTTCTGAAGGTCAACCAACGCTATGATGAGACATCCTGAATCTCCTCTGATTGATAAGATGTAATCAAACTATTAGAATCCACAACACAGAGGAGATTCACTCATTGCTTTGAATACTTTATTAGTAACGAGTGCAATTGGAAACAGAGAAAATCAATACATTAATAAAAGGAAAATAATTCAATAAAAACAGTTTGCATATTATTATCAGAGTGAAGAGATCCAAAGTGACACCGATTCCAGAGGTGGCCAGCCTGGAACCTTCTGGTGTTTCTGAGGAGAACACCAGCGTCATGTTAACCAAAACCTCTTCTAACATGTCAATCAAAACAAGAGTCTTAAATCAGGGGTGAAAGGTGACGAACACTCCATCCCTCTTTCTAGCTCATCGGAAAACCGCTGTTCCTATTTGTAATATTTAGTATAATATTATTATATATTATATTATTATTTATATAAGAGACTCCGACGATGTTTAAATTCTCTGGGCACACCACCTGTTAATTAATGAATTACTCATTGTTAAGTGTTCAGTTCAGTGAGAGATAACAGGATATGAAGATATAATGAACATGGCCTTAACCCTGACAGACACGCACACACACACACACACGCACACACACACACACACACACACACACACACGCACACACACACACACACACACACACACACACACACACACACACACACACACACACACACACACACACACACACACACACACACACACACACACACACACACACAGCGATAGTGTGTCTGTGGGGCTGTGGAGCTGTGGCGGTGGAACATGGTCCAGACCTGGGATAGTTCACAAGGGGTAATTAATGTTTGGATGGTCTGAGCAGCATTAAGTAGTAATAAATATCACCTCTCGACCACTAGATCTACCACTAGGGGTCTCCACCACTAGGGGTCTCCACCACTCAGGGTCTCCACCACTAGGGGTCTCCACCACTAGGGGTCTCCACCACTAGGGGTCTCAACTTGTGGTCCCAGAGCCCCTCGGTAGATTTGAAAGGCAGAGAAGTTTTACAATTTACTCAAAGCAGAATAATTATTTAGCTTTTTGTTGCGCTAACCCTAAACCTTGATGCTTGGATATTTTCTAATATAAGAGCACTGCTTCATATGGTTTCGTGAAACAATCGCAGTCTGTAAAATATTTGTATATTTATTCATATTATGTAAAACTACAGTATAAAGTTATATTGAAGCCGGTAAGACGAGCTGTAAGCTAAACTTATGTTTTTTGATCTTCAGAAAAGTCACAGCCTCGACAAATTAAAAATTGTAATCAATATAAATTTCTATTTTCAATCATGCGTACCAGGTTATATAAGGGGCTAGCTTCATAAAGGAGCCTTTGTTTGGGTTGACCAGTTAGCGAAGGAGCTAGCAACAATGAGCTGTGTACTACATTCACAACTAACCGGAAACACCATCATCATAACAGCATGGAATCAAACAGCCGAGCGTTGAAACAACGTTCAAATAATTGAACATTCCATTATCTCAAGCAGTTTCAGGTGAATGTACGATGTGTGTGTACGACTTTTGGAGGGACGAGATCGGATCATTCTGCTTCAGAGGCACGGCGATTAAAGTAAGAGAAACTATTAAGGTTTGAATTAGTAATATTTGTAAGTGGTTGTTAGTATTATACGGACACTACCTAAATAATGTAATAATCCTTCTGTGCTTTTACATTACGACTTTAAAACTCGCCAAATCACACAAAGTTAATCTTGCGGTTTGAAAATGTGCTTTGTTTTACCAAACTGGTGTGAAGCGTACTTGGTTGTTGTGGGTGGAATGTTCTAGAAGTCAACCGGTCAACAGTTAGGGAGTATAGAGTTTAGAACTTAGACTGGAGGGTTAAATGAAGGAGCCACTAGTTTAGAGCTTAGACTGGAGGGTTAAATGAAGGAGCCACTAGTTTAGAGCTTAGACTGGAGGGTTAAATGAAGGAGCCACTAGTTTAGAGCTTAGACTGGAGGGTTAAATGAAGGAGCCACTAGTTTAGAGCTTAGACTGGAGGGTTAAATGAAGGAGCCACTAGTTTAGAGCTTAGACTGGAGGGTTAAATGAAGGAGCCACTAGTTTAGAGCTTAGACTGGAGGGTTAAATGAAGGAGCCACTAGTTTAGAGCTTAGACTGGAGGGTTAAATGAAGGAGCCACTAGTTTAGAGCTTGTTCACGGTTTCCTCTTTATATGTGAAGATAAGTACTGAACAGAAAGACAGCGGGAGGACGAAGGAGTATGATAATGAAGAGGATGATAGCATCCTCTTCATCTCTCAGGCGGAGTGCAGCCATATCGGGAGAACAGAATAAATCAGTGGAAGAATGAAGGATGAAGGATGAAGGATGAAGGATGAAGGATGAAGGATGCTGAATCAACAGCTTCATCAGCTAATCTCATTTAAGGTCTGTGTCTCTCATTCACCCTCTCTCTCTTTAACACACACACACACACACACACACACACACACTTAAAACGCTACACAGGGGATGCTTGAGATGTTCTTGTCATGCAGACCATGCAGAGATATGGGCGATGGCTTCATATAAAAAGGGTGTTACAAAAATGGCATAGCAAGAATATGTTGGGTCCAGGACCCATCAGTCCTCTGGTCCAGGACCCATCAGTCCTCTGGTCCAGGACCCATCAGTCCTCTGGTCCAGGACCCATCAGTCCTCTGGTCCAGGACCCAGAGCAAGTCCATAGAGAATGGTAGTGTGTAATCAGCATGCGTTACATGCAGTGCGGTTGTGCACTCTCAGCAGTAGAGCTTTGGGTGGATAATAAGTATATCAGTGGTCTATATTTGGGTCAGTCTTCCCAAGTAGTGTGTGTCAGCAAGGACCAGGTGTCCAAGGAGCTCTCTCTCTCTCTCTCACTCCATCGATCTCTCTCTCTCTCCCTTTCTCTCTCACTCCCCCCCCCCCCCCCCTCTCTCTCTCTCTCACTCCATCGATCTCTCTCTCTCTCCCTTTCTCTCTCACCCCCCCCCCCCCCCCTCTGTCTCTCTCTCGGCCTCCCATTGGTCCACAGAACGCTTCGGGGTTCCTCCACGAGCCAATCAGAGGCTCGGATTACAGTTCCAGAGATGGAACTGAGAGGGTATGTTTGTGTGGGCGGAGCCTCACAATTGCGAGTTCCACACGGCGTCCCCAAGCCCCTCCCCCGTGGAAGAGAAGGGGAGGGGCCCGGCGCCACTGGGCGTGAACGGGTCGCTGTCCGTGTCTGTCTCCGCCTCCGCCAGGTGGCTGGGCCGGCTGCCCCCCTTGTAGCTCCTCCCAACGCCTCCCTGACCCTGCCCCCCAATGTCCCCGCCCCCTTTCCCCTCCTCTTCCTCCTCCTCCTGCTCCCCGGAGATGCTGAAGCCGCTGAGTGAGCGCTCCAGCTCCTCGTGGGTGACGGACATCATGGAGAGGGGTGTGTCCCCGCCGCCGTCGGCCCCGCCCCCACCCGGGGTCCTGCCGGGCCACGCCCCCGGGTTCACGCCCCCGGGCGGGGAGCCGATGGGCAGCACCGTGGGCCTCTCCGTGTACGTGGGCACGGGGGACAGGGCCGGGCCGCGCAGGGCAGCCTCCCCATCCTCCCCCCCTGGTGGGAGACCTCCTCCTCTCCCGCCTCCTCCTCCACCCCCCCGTGTGTCCCCAGCCCCGGCGAGGTGGTGGGGGTTGACCTTCCCCGGGGGGAGGCGGTAGACGTGGCGAGGGGCGGGTGAGGTCATGTCCGGGAGGCCGTAGAAGGCGTGGCCTGGCCCGGCCCCGATGCCGGCGGCGATGACGCAGGGGTCAAGGGTCATGTGGGCGGTGCCCGCCGAGTCGATCTGCAGCCGCTCGCTGCGCTGGATGTGCATGTCCACCAGGAAGTCCAGCTTCTTGTCCATGTTCTCCACCTGCCACACGCGCGCGCACACACACACACACACACACACACACACACACACACACACACACACACACACACACACACACACACACACACACACACACACACACAGACGCATGCACGCACGCACGCACGCACACACACACACGCAAACATGCACACAAACGCACAGACAGACACACACACAGACGCACGCACACACGCAATCAAACGCACAGACAGACACACACACACAAGCAAGCACACACACACACACACACACACACACACACATAATCAGAAACATTCAATTCAGTGGTGTGTTTAACAAGACATGGAGGGTAGGATATCCTTGTGGTCAGGTGTGTTTGGTTGACTGAGTGACACAGTGATTAGTAGTTTGTTATTAGTAGTTTGTTATTAGTAGTTTGTCATCATATCACTCAACTGTGCCAAAAATCCAATCAACAGTTTCTTGGCCCATAAGTTTAAGTGTGAGGTGGCGTTCTCAAGGGAGGGGGTTCTCAAACTGGGGTAAAAAAATATAATATATATAATATATATATATAATATATATATAATATATATATAATATATATATAATATATATATATAATATATATATAATATATATATATAATTATATTATATATATTATATATATATATATTATATATATAGGGCTATACGCCCTATATATATTATATATATATATAATATATATATTATATATATATATATATATATAATATATATATATTATATTTAGAAAAACTTCAAGTCAAGTTTATTATTAAGTATAAAGCAGTGGGTGAAAATCTTATGTGCAATACCCGACGACAGACAGCAGTTATAAAATAAGATAGAATAGATAGAAATGTAATAAAACTGAATAGAATAAAAATAATAATAAAATAAAAATAAAAATAAAAATGCCATTTATAAAATGCAATATATCGGCACAGAAAAAGTACAATATGTATATATAAATCAATGTAATCAAATATACATTTTATATGCTATACACCCTTGTTCAGCAGCCTGACTGTGGAAGCTGTCTGAGTCTATTTGATACCACTTGATACTGCGGTATCGCCTGCCTGACGGTAAAAGTGAGTACAGTTCGTGGCTGGGGTGGGCAATGTCTTTATGATGCGTTTGACCTTGGCCACGCACCGCTGGTTGTATATATCCAGGAGGGAGGGGAGCTCACCTCCAACGATATACTGGGCCGTCCGCACCACCCTTTGAAGTGCTCTGCGCTCGAGTGCAGTGCAGTTCCCGTACCGGGCGGTGATACACCCTGTAAGAACACTCTCGATGGTGCCGGTGTAGAATGTTCTCAGCATGTGGGGG
Organism: Muraenolepis orangiensis; assembly: GCA_027704905.1. Classification (NCBI taxonomy): domain Eukaryota; kingdom Metazoa; phylum Chordata; class Actinopteri; order Gadiformes; family Muraenolepididae; genus Muraenolepis; species Muraenolepis orangiensis. The sequence continues at coordinate 2,376,643 of CM051005.1, read as the reverse complement.
CCCATGCTGAATTTCCTCAGACGCCTGAGGAAATACAGGCGTTGTTGGGCCCTTTTCACCACGTGTGTGGTGTGCGTGGACCATGTGAGGTCCTCGGAGATGTGCACGCCGAGGAACTTGAAGCTGCTGACCCTCTCTACTGCAACACCGTCGATGGAGATAGGGCTGTGCTCTCCTCTCTGCTTCCTGAAGTCCACGATCAGCTCCTTGGTCTTCTTGACGTTGAGAGCGAGGCTGTTCTCCTGGCACCACTGCTAAAGCGATCCGACCTCCTCCCTGCAGGCTGTCTCGTCGTCGCCGGTGATCAGGCCCATCACTGTCGTGCCGTCAGCAAACTTGATGATGGCGTTGGAGCTGTACATAGCCATGCAGTCGTGGGTGTAGAGGGAGTAGAGGAGAGGGCTCAGCACGCATCCCTGGGGGGCTCCCGTGTTGAGGGTCAGTGGCTCTGAGGTGGTGCTGGCAGCGGTCCGACAGGAGGTCCAGTATCCAGCTGCACGTGGATGGGGGCACACCTAGACCTCTAAGCTTGGTGTCGAGCTTGGCAGGAACTATCATGTTGAACGCTGAGCTGCCCACAAACAGCATTTGCAGTTTTTTCCCTCCAGGTGGGAAAGGGCAGTGTGGAGTAGTGATGGGAATTCCGGCTCTTTTGAGTGAGCCGGCTCATTTGGCTCGGCTCACCAAGAAGAGCCGGCTCTTTCGGCTCCCAAACGGCTCTTCTATTTTACCACATATACCTTTTATTTACATGAAAGAGGTGGTGGTTCTTGATGTCCAGCAATCAGTGGTAAGGCAAACTGCAGTAGCTTCCTTAACCCTGGCCTGCAGTGAAGCACGTTCTCTATCATACAGTCTCGGAATGGTTTTTTGAGAGTGTTTTCCTGCTTGGAGGAACATACATTGGATTGAGAGCCTGTGTGAAGCTTCGGAATCCCTTGTCCTCCACAATGGAAAATGGTTGGAAATCACTTGCAATCATTTTGGCCAATTCTTCATCCACTATGTTCTGTCTAGCTGGGGTCATTCATTGCCTTTGCCATTCATTGCATATAAATTGGCTTATTGAGGTCTGTGTAGCTGTTGGATTTTGGGTACCTGATGCATGGGGGATAGATCCTGTAGCTGCAGCAACAACAGGTGGAGTAGACACACAGAAGCAGAAGCAGGCAGTCTGACCTGCCTTTTTTCTTCCAACTGAACTTTTGGATGCACAGTGCCTGTGGAGGTGGTTTGTGGACCCTGCTCTATATGAGAGCTTCATGTTGCAAATTCTGCATTCTGCCTTTGTGTTTGCACAATTGTTAAAATGCAGCCAAATGCTGCTTCTTTTCCTACTTTCACTCATCTTATTTGCGCGACGCAAACTGACCCTACACCGTGTGAAGTGTCACCCCTCCATCTTTTCAGCTATCAGCACTGAGCACACGCCGCCCCTCCCTCCTTATCTATCCTCACGTGATGCACAGCATGACATGCAGTCATGACAGTGACATTCAGTCACTGCATGTACGCGGAGCACCCGTAAAAAAAAAAAATAACGGCTCGTTCGCGGGTGCGAGCCGGCTCCCGTCGTTCACTAAAAAGAGCCGGCTCTTTGAGCCGGCTCGTTCGCGACCGACACATCACTAGTGTGGAGGGCCATGGCAATTGCGTCGTCCGTGGATCTGTTTTGACGATATGCAAATTGCCATGGGTCCAGCGTGGCAGGTAACCTGGAGCAAATAAAGTCCTTGACCAACCCTTCGAAACATTTGCTGACAATCGAGGTGAGGCTACAGGTCTATAGTCATTCAGGCATGTTACCTTGGGTTGTTTAGGGACAGGCACGATGGTGGACATCTTGAAGACCACGGGAACAACAGCCTGGGACAGTGAGAGGTTGAAGATGTCTGCAAAGACTCCTGCCAACTGGTCTGCGCATGCAGACGCGGCCGGGGCCTGACGTCGGGGCCTGACGCCTTACGGATGTTCAGCCGCTTGAAGGTGCGGCGCACATCCGCCTCCGAGATGCTCAGCAGGCTGGTCTCCTCAGGCAGCGCTGGCTTCGGCGGGCTGCCGTTTACGTAGAACCGAGCAAAAAAAGTATTTAGCTCTCCTGGGAGGGAGGTAGAGGAGTTCTCTACACAACTGGTTCTCCCTCTGAATTTCGTTATCTTCTGTAGCCCCTGCCACATACCCCTCGCGTCGTGGCTCTTGAATGTCTCCTCCACTCTGTCCTTATACTCCCGCTTGGCAGTGACGATGGTCTTACGGAGGTCGTAACGGGCTCTCGTATATTCCTCCATATTCCCAGAGCCAAAGGCGGCATTATGCGCGTGTAGGGCAGCGCGAACATCGCCGTTAATCCACGGTTTCTGGTTGGGATATATCCGAACCGACTTGGTCGGAACAACGTCATCTATGCACTTCTTGATGAACCCGGTGACCGACGACGCGTACTCGTTGATGTTATTGTATGTAAACAGCGGTCACGGTTACCTGTAAACTCCCGAGGTAGCCAGTATGGACGGCACATAAGCATCAGGTACTCCAGGTCCGGGGAACAGAAAGACTTGAGGGGATGTACATGACTTTGGTTGCACCATGATCTGTTTATCATGAGACATACCCCCCCTCCGCAATCTTTACCGGAGAGAGCCTTTGTTTTGTCTGCCCGGTCGACGGAAAATCCCGTCGGCTCGATAGCTGCGTCGGTTACCCCCTCCGACATCCATGTCTCCGTAAGGCAGATGATACAGTTGTCCTTAGTTTCCCGGTGGAATTGAATACGAGCCTCTAGC
>CM051005.1:2361360-2368860 GCA_027704905.1 Muraenolepis orangiensis | reverse complement strand
TAGGGGTTAGACAGTACCCTCTGAGCTCTGTTTTAGGGTGTAGGACTTCATACGGAAGGCGGTCCGGAAGCGTTCCCGGTTACTGAAACCCGCTGGTTTGGGCTCCTTGGACGGACTCTCCTCGATGGAGTCGGCGTTGCCAGGGTTACCGCCGGCGTTGCCAAGGTTACCAGAGGAGAAGGGCCGCCTGGCCACACTGATGGAGGGACGGGCGTTGGGGAGACGCACTCGCTCCAGTAACCCTGGCTTACTACTGGAGGGGGGAGACCAAGGGAGGGAGAGAGAGAGAGAGAGAGAGAGAGAGAGAGAGAGAGAGAGAGAGAGAGAGAGAGAGAGAGAGAGAGAGAGAGAGAGAGAGAGAGAGATCAGTTTACCAGTTTACTTCTTACAAGACAGTACCTCAGTAATACTGTAATACTGTAATAATAATAATAATAATCTGGTACTGCAGTACTACACCAATACTGTAGTATCAGATAAGACACGCTAGACGAGGGTCAGATAAGGTTAGGTCAACTATATTCATCTCAGACTGGGGATTTTACTGGACAGTTAAATAATTTCAAAGAGTTTAGACCATCAGACAGAGGAGATAAGAGAAGGTTCTAGAGAGCGGCTCTTCAGTCGAACACCACCCCCAGCTCCAACCTCCACCCTCAGCTCCAACCTCCAACCTCCACCCCACCCCCAGCTCCAACCTCCACCCCCAGCTCCAACCTCCAACCTCCACCCCACCCCCAGCTCCAACCTCCACCCCCACCACCACCCCCAGCTCCAACCTCCACCCCCACCACCACCCCTACCCCCACCACCACCCCCAGCTCCAACCTCCACCCCACCCCCACCACCACCCCCACCCCCAGCTCCAACCTCCACCCCCACCACCACCCCCAGCTCCAACCCCACCCCTACCCCTACCTCCACCTCCACCTCCACCTCCACCTCCACCCCCACCCCTACCCCCACCTCCACCCCCACCTCCACCTCCACCTCCACCCCCAGCTCCAACAGAGAGTCCCTGGTGGTCCTGGGAGGGGGAACCTGAGTCAGGTCTGAGACAGGACTAACCTGGGGCTTCAGGGGGAGGTTTGCTCCCACCGTCGCCGGACAATACGGACCACTGTGTGTGTGTGTGTGTGGGGGGGGGGGGGGTAAACCAGGGTCTCTGGGGGAAAGGAGAGAGGACAGGAGAGAGGAGAGAGCAAAAGAGTCTTCCTCCTCCTCATCATCGTCTGTGTGACATCAGTGCCCCAACCCTCCAATCAGAGTCTGTCTCGTCCCCTAAAGGAACATTAGAGACCTGCAGCAGAACCCCTTCCCTCCCTCCCTCCCTCTCTCCCTAACCCCCTCCCTCCCTCCCTCTCTCCCTCACCCCTACCCTCCCTCCTCCTCTCCCTAACCCCCTCCCTCCCTCCCTCTCTCCCTCACCCTGTCCCTCCCTCCCCCCTCTTTCCCTCCCCCCCTCCCCCCCTCCCTCCCTCCCCCCTCTCTCCCTCCTCCCCTCCCTCCCTCCCCCCTCTCTCCCTCCCCCCCACCCTCCCCCCAGCGTTCCTAATGGAGCCTGTAATATGTTTCTAGAATGAACCCTCCGGGCCGTCGGAGGCGGTGAGGAGTGCAGAGATGAGTGTCAGCGGCCATTCGGGACGGCTCTTCCACCACTCATCACCCCCGCTGATCGCTCTGGGAGTCAGGAGGAGGAGCAGGAGGACATGATGCAGGAGGAGGAGCGGGGGAGGAGGAGGAGCAGGAGGAGGAGCAGGAGGACATGATGCAGGAGGAGGAGCGGGGGAGGAGGAGGAGCAGGAGCAGGAGGAAGAGGAGGATATTCTTCATCATCCCTCCTGGGAACTAATTAATGCTCCGTCAGACACTGAACTTTACTTTATCTGAGCCAAGCAGGAAGCAGCTTACCTTGACACGCCCTCCGCCAGGTCCTTCCTGTGGGGGCGGGAGAACACAGGATCAACAGGAAGTCAGACAACACCGAAACGAAGTGAAGTCGAGTCACTTCCTCCTTTGTTTCAAAGTTTTACAGTAATTAAGAGATTTAGTCTTCAATGTTGAAGATACAAATAGTCATTGTCATATTTACATGGAGGACCTGCTGGGTAGTATTACTGTGTCTGTACTGTCCTGTATACCTGGTAGATATAAGTACTACTACCTGGTAGATATAAGTACTACTACCTCATAGATATAAGTACTACTACCTGGTAGATATAAGTACTACTACATCATAGATATAAGTACTACTACCTGGTAGATATAAGTACTACTACCTCATAGATATAAGTACTACTACCTGGTTAATATAAGTACTACTACCTGGTAGATATAAGTACTACTACATCATAGATATAAGTACTACTACCTGGTAGATATAAGTACTACTACATCATAGATATAAGTACTACTACCTGGTAGATATAAGTACTACTACCTGGTTAATATAAGTACTACTACCTGGTAGATATAAGTACTACTACCTGGTAGATATAAGTACTACTACATCATAGATATAAGTACTACTACCTGGTAGATATAAGTACTACTACCTCATAGATATAAGTACTACTACCTGGTAGATATAAGTACTACTACCTCATAGATATAAGTACTACTACCTGGTTAATATAAGTACTACTACCTGGTTGATATAAGTACTACTACCTGGTAGATATAAGTACTATTACCTCGTAGATATAAGTACTACTACCTGGTAGATATAAGTACTACTACCTGGTAGATATAAGTACTACTACCTGGTAGATATAAGTACTACTACCTCATAGATATAAGTACTACTACCTGGTAGATATAAGTACTACTACGTCATAGATATAAGTACTACTACCTGGTAGATATAAGTACTACTACCTGGTAGATATAAGTACTAATACCTCATAGATATAAGTACTACTACCTGGTAGATATAAGTACTACTACCTGGTAGATATAAGTACTACTGTGTATACCTGGTTGATATAAGTACTACTACCTGGTTGATATAAGTACTACTACCTGGTAGATATAAGTACTACTACCTGGTAGATATAAGTACTACTACCTGGTAGATATAAGTACTACTGTGTATACCTGGTTGATATAAGTACTACTACCTGGTTGATATAAGTACTACTACCTGGTTGATATAAGTACTACTACCTGGTAGATATAAGTACTACTGTGTATACCTGGTTGATATAAGTACTACTACCTGGTAGATATAAGTACTACTGTGTATACCTGGTTGATATAAGTACTACTACCTGGTAGATATAAGTACTACTGTGTATACCTGGTTGATATAAGTACTACTACCTGGTAGATATAAGTACTACTGTGTATACCTGGTTGATATAAGTACTACTACCTGGTAGATATAAGTACTACTGTGTATACCTGGTTGATATAAGTACTACTACCTGGTAGATATAAGTACTACTGTGTATACCTGGTTGATATAAGTACTACTACCTGGTAGATATAAGTACTACTACCTGGTAGATATCAGGCTGTACCTTCTCCAGGAATGAAGCCATCGCAGAAGGTTCCTGCTGAGGTTTGTGTGATAAACATGCAAACTAAAACCAAAGAAAGCAACCGGCTGGATGAGGCGAGTCAGGCAGTGAACCCAGAAACTGAACAACATCCAGGATGCAGGAGGAGAGAGAGGGACGTGATGTGTGGAGGACATAAGTCTCAGGGTGGTCCGATGCTTGCCTGAAACAGGGCAGCGAGATGATGGTCTCGTAGAATCTCCAGGTGGCGATCAGGTCTTCTCTGATGGGGTTAGTGGCATAGTACCTCCAGGCCGACTGGGGACAGGGTGAAACCATTCATGTGTTCACAACTCAACCTAGGAACACATGAATCCGCCATGCAAGGTGAGACAAGCTACCAGCTACTGTAACTGATATTAGAATATTAGAATACTGTAACTGATATTATAATATTAGAATATTGTAACTGATATTCTAATATTGTAACTGATACTCTAATATTCTAATATTGTAACTGATATTCTAATATTGTAACTGATATTCTAATATTGTAACTAATATTATAATATTGTAACTAATATTATAATATTGTAACTGATATTATAATATTATAATATTGTAACTGATATTATAATATTATAATATTGTAACTGATATTAAAATATTGTAACTGATATTAAAATAACTGATATTGTGATAATACACATTTGCTCATGTTCACATTCATCGACAATTGATAATAATAATAATAATAATAATAATCATTATCCTGATATATTTGACAAAGTCTACTAAACCGACTACGAGGATGTATGACGGACGGTTGCCGTGGTTATGGTTAGAGAGACGGTCGTCATGGTAATGTGTTACCTGGATGAGGCCGGCGGCCGGGTGGCGTCTCTTCTCAAAGTGTTTCTGTCTGTGCTGCTCCTGGACCTTCAGGGCCAGACCGGAGCCCAGGATACCCTGGAGCCCGCAGAACACACACACACACACACACACACACACACACACACACACACACACACACACACACACACACACACACACACACACACACACACACACACACACTTTTGTAATAGAGGACACACTGGACCTACTACAGGACACACTGGACCTACTGCAGGACACAGTGGACCTACTGCAGGCAGGGCGAAGAAGGACACCCCGATGAGGGCGAAGGTGCCGGCCAGCAGCCGTCCCGCCCACGTCTTGGGAGTCTTGTCCCCGTAGCCGATGGTGGTCAGGGTGATCTGCAGGGTGAACAAGCAGGGGTCAGCGGGAGGGTTAGCGGAGGGTTAGCGGGAGGGTTAGCGGGAGGGTCAGCGCTCCACATCACGCCCTCTCTTCTGCTTCTTCTTCTACTGTCTCAAAGGCACCAGAAGCCCATCAAGAAAGAAAGTAAACAAAGTCCAAAGTGAAGTCAAAGAGTCCATCTTACCCCCGAGTGTTGGTGCTCTGTCTCTGTCAGGCTTTGTCTCTCCTAGCGGTACAGACCATCCAGAATAGGAAGCATGAACATACCAGGCCCCACCAGAGGGCGTCGGCCAGGGTGTCAAAGTCCTGGGTCTTGGGCTGTGCGGTGGGGTCGTCGGGGTCGGACACGTCCAGGGAGAGGTCTTCCTTCTCCACCAGGTAGACCAGGAAGGAGGCCAGGATCAGAGACAGGAAGCCGATGTACCAGGCAGTGAAGAGCTCCTACAGGGTGCACGTATGTGTGTCAACACGCACAGTGACACGCACACATGTAGCCTAGCCTAGCATGCTTTGCCAAAAGCGTAGGTTTGTTATTTATCTTACTAACTTTATGTTTACTTCTTTTCATTGTACTTTAATTGTGTTGTGCAATGACAATAGATTTGAATCTAATCTAATCTAATCTAATCTAATCTAATCTCGCTGTCAGAGTTACTAACTTTCTGTTAGCATGTGTTACACATATTGCCTGCTTATAGCATGCAAAGCCTAGCCTAGCACAACTTGCTAACAGCAGGGGTAACCGAACGTTACCGGGCGTCAGCCTGTTCCATACTTGTTAGCATACAGTACCTCGCTATTAGCATACATAGCCTAGCCTAGCCTAGCCTAGCCTACCTTGCTGTGAGCATTGATGGCGGATCCCAGCAGTTTCCAGGTGCCCCCGCGGCGGTCCATGCGCAGCATGCGCAGGATCTGCAGGAAGCGCAGGCTACGTAGCGACGTGGCCAGCACGTTACCTTGGTTACGCACCGCCACCACCGGCACGGAGGCCATCAGCACAAAGATGTCTGGAAACACACACACACACACACACACACACACACACACGCACAATCAAGAGTACTCTGTGGACATCAGGTTAACGAGTGCTAATGAGCCTTGATGAGGGCTAACACACCTGCTCCCCCAGGTAGAAAGACACAACGTCAGCGTTTGCTCCATCAATACAACATCACAGGGAATGGAACCGCTAACCCTGGCAGCCTTAGTTTCTGCTCTACAGGAAATATAACCCCTAACCGCCGGTTTGACAACATCACCACCTTGCGGGGGAATAGAGCCCCTGACCCTTATCATGCCTTGCCCTCCTCCTCCTCCTCCTCCTCCTCCTCTCCCCCATCTTACCCAGAATGCACAGGGGCTTGCGGGCGAAGCGGAGGCGCCCCCTCCAGCCCTTGTAGCGGCTGCAGCAGCCGGCGGCCCAGACCCTCAGACCGAACTCTGCTCCGAAGATGAAGATGGTGAAGGTCTCCTGGAGGGAGAACACAACGCTCTGCTTTAATCTGGGGGAACACGGAGTTCAGCCGCTCTGAGGCAGACCTACAGAAGGCAGACCTACAGAAGGCAGGCCTACAGAAGGCAGGCCTACAGAAGGCAGGCCTACAGAAGGCAGACCTACAGAAGGCAGGCCTACAGAAGGCAGACCTACAGAAGGCAGACCTACAGAAGGCAGGCCTACAGAAGGCAGGCCTACAGAAGGCAGACCTACAGAAGGCAGGCCTACAGAAGGCAGACCTACAGAAGGCAGGCTTACGTTCAGCTGGTTTCTGGAATCCCGTTTGTCATTTATTTGATTTACTTAAAATGTCGGGGTTTTGCATTTCTTTTTTTCCTTTTGTGGAGCAGTACAATTGAGCGTTCCTTCTGAGCCAGGCAGTCAGTGACTAACTGTGTGAGACACAGACACACGGGCCGCTAAGGCAGTGGCATCCTGCTCAAGGGTACGCCGGTACAGGATGGGATCGAACCCGGGACCTTTCCACACGCTAAGCCACTGGCAGCCTGTCCCCAAAGCATGTCAGTACTGTCTCAGAGGGACAGACAGCTTGCTCTGAGGTCAGGGCTCCAGATTCTTATCACCATATTTCCGTAAATGTTCTTAAATCATGATTGGCTAAACCCTCACCATGTTGTATCAAACTTTGTGAAATATTACACAATATGTGATTTCTTTGGAAAGAATCTTCTAAAAAAATCCTGGATCCGGATTTGGATCTGTGCCAAAATGGACATAACTTTATGAGAATTATCTTGCTAACAGACGGAAAGACAAAGACAAACAGACAGGCGTGAAGGTCTGTGTAGAAGAAGAAAGGTGCTCTGAGTGGTTCAGTCTCACCAGGATGAGGAGCCAGTAAGCAGACACATTCTCGTGCTCCTTGAAGGTGGTGAGGATGGCCAGGATCAGACATCCCAGGACGATCAGGAACCTGAGGAGACACAGGGGGAGATCTCACCGAGGGTCCACCAGAACCACCAGCTGAGGTTAGCTAAGGCTAGTTTAATTCAAAACATCTAACATTCAGTGTTCTGAAGTGTCCGCTAGAGGGCGCCAAGTGCTCGGCAAAGAGGGGAACAAGAGTCGTGTATGTTTGGTGTTTTTTAGAGCTACCTCATCAGATAAACAGACACTATCTCCTCCTGCTATTCCAGGTCTCATATCTGCCCGACACGCACACACACGGCGACCCCACCCTCCGGAACTTTGGCAGGAGAAGCTGCAGGAGCAGAGTTG
>CM051005.1:2336360-2356360 GCA_027704905.1 Muraenolepis orangiensis | reverse complement strand
CCAGTACTAACATAGTACCACAGTTCATAACAGTACTACAGAACTAACATAGTACCACAGTTCATAACAGTACTACAGACAGTACAACAGTACTAACATAGTACCACAGTTCATAACAGTACTACAGAACTAACATAGTACCACAGTTCATAACAGTACTACAGATACTACCACATTACTAACACAGTACCACAGACAGTACCTCAGTACTAACATAGTACCACAGACAGTACCTCAGTACTAACATAGTACCACAGACAGTACCTCAGTACTAACATAGTACTTCAGTACTAACATAGTACCACAAGACAGTACCTCAGTACTAACATAGTACTTCAGTACTAACATAGTACCACAGACAGTACCTCAGTACTAACAGTACCACAGACAGTACCTCAGTACTAACATAGTACCACAGACAGTACCACAGTACTAACATAGTACCACAGACAGTACCTCAGTACTAACATAGTACCACAGACAGTACCTCAGTACTAACATAGTACCTCAGACAGTACCTCAGTACTAACATAGTACCACAGACAGTACCTCAGTACTAACATAGTACCTCAGTACTAACATAGTACCACAGACAGTACCTCAGTACTAACATAGTACCTCAGTACTAACATAGTACCTCAGACAGTACCTCAGTACTAACATAGTACCTCAGTACTAACATAGTACCTCAGACAGTACCTCAGTACTAACATAGTACCTCAGTACTAACATAGTACCTCAGTACTAACATAGTACCACAGACAGTACCTCAGTACTAACATAGTACCTCAGACAGTACCTCAGTACTAACATAGTACCACAGACAGTACCTCAGTACTAACATAGTACCTCAGACAGTACCTCAGTACTAACATAGTACCTCAGACAGTACCTCAGTACTAACATAGTACCTCAGACAGTACCTCAGTACTAACATAGTACCACAGTACTAACATAGTACCACAGACAGTACCTCAGTACTAACATAGTACCACAGACAGTACATCAGTACTAACATAGTACCACAGACAGTACCTCAGTACTAACATAGTACCTCAGTACTAACATAGTAGTACATAACATAGTCCTCCAGTCCAAGTTCAGAAAGACTGACTCATGTCCTCCCAGACTCCAGAGCTGCTCATCAATCACGAGGGTTCGATGATTTGTGGGCGGTGGAGACGTGCCCATCAATCAACGTCCGATCTTCGGTTATAAGAGAGACAGAGGGGCGGAGTCATGTGACCCATTGCCGTGGAGACACGCGTGAGGAGGCGTGTGGACGCCAGGGTGTGTGGACGTTGCCATGACCTAAATACTCCTCACTGTGTGTGTGTGTGTGTGTGTGTGTGTGTGTGTGTGTGTCTTTCTGTGTGTGAGTGTGTCTGTGTGTGTGTGTGTGTGTGTGTGTGTGTGGGTGTGTGTGTGTGTGTGTGTGGTGTGTGTGTGTGTGTGTCTGGGGACTCTTTCAGTAGAGTGAAACTGTGTTAATTAGTTTTAAACGAGAACCAGTGTTGTCAAACAGAGTTCATTAACAGGAAATGAGGCAAGCCTTGTTTATGAAAATAAAATACATGACAATTATGAAACACTAAATACCACACTGACAGTGCAGGGACAACATAGTACAAACAAAGGACCTACAGTACTAATATAGTAGCATAGTACTAACACAGTACCACAGTTCTAGCATAGGACTAACAAAGTACCATAAGACTAACAGTACCACAGACAGTACCTCAATACTAACATAGTAGTAGATAACATAGTACTCCAGAGACTCCAGAGTACTCCAGAGTAAATAGAGACTGACTCATCAGACTCCAGAGTACTAACATAGTACCAAAGTACTAACATAGAACTAACATAGAACTAACATAGTACCACAGTACTATAACAGTACTATCCTAGTACTAACAAAGTACCACAGTACTATCACAGTACTAACCTAGTACTAACATATTACCACAGTACTATCACAGTACAACCATAGTACTACCACAGTGCTAACATAGTACAACAGTACTATCACAGTACTACCATAATACTACCACAGGGATCACGTAGTACCACAGTACTATCATAGCACTACCGCAGTGCTAACATAGTACCACAGTACTATCATAGCACTACCGCAGTGCAAAGACTGCTTCACCACTGCTATACTGTGATAGTACTACAGTACTATCACGGTATAGCAGTGGTGACGCATCAGGGCCTTCAAGGTATTCAGAGAAGACCGTGGAACTCTCAGATAAAAAAATAAATCTAATCGAATTAATTGTATTAAGAAAATGTAAATTTTTATAAAATGAATAAATGAGAATGGTATCCGAGTTATATTACAGTTACGTTGATTTGTTTGTCTTTCTCGGTCCATGCACGACGCATTTGAGTGGTTTTGTGTTAGAAAAACAATCAGATATTTTTCTGGGTTGCTGGGAAGAATATCCTTCAACCAAAGTATTCCCGATGACTTTGGCCCTTAGACTGAATGAGAGCGTATGTTTGGATTGACAATTTGATCAACCAATCATATCGTGATTTGTAGCCAATGGGCGTATTCTTTCAGATTTCCCCACAGTTCCATAGTGCGCTAGAAGGTTCACTGGGTCCAGACCTAGGATCAAGCGTAGTGCTACGTTGGTTTTTTTCTACGTAGGTTTTTACATTGAAATGGCAACAGGTGAAGATGATGTTGTTGCGGAATTGTTGTTAGTACCCTTTACAAGACGACCATTCAGTGAAAAGATGGACATTATAAAAAAGTTTTAACGATCTCCGTCCGATCTCCGCATTTGTGGATAGGACATTTTAATATTATAAAAACATATGGAGGAACAGAACAGGAAAATCCCGACTCACTGCATTAGCTTCCATAGCTATTGAAAGGCAACTTCTTTTGGATCTGAAAAGCAGTGATCAGCTTTATGACCGGGTTATCAAAACATTCATCCAGAAGGACAGGAGAATGGATTTGGTCCATTCTCGTGGATGGCAGAACTGTGTATCTTCAGAGTACAGAACAGTCGAATATTTACACAATACTAGAACAGCTGGAGAGATCAGTGGTTTCCGTCCTATTCAGTTTTTCTTATCAGAGAACACAGTCCTTTCCGTCAGCGCGTTTTCCCGCCAAATGCTGCAATCTGTCACCTGATTGGCCCAGAGGCTGGCTGGCCAATTCCATGATGTGGAAGCAATCAGTGTCAAGCGCTGTCTTTATTAGCTACACCTCGCCTGGCTAGCGCGCTAGCAGCTTAGTGTAGGCAGCGCAGCCAAGGAGAGAAGAAGGGGATTTATATTATAAGATTACAGTTATTATTAATTATTTGATGATTTCTTAATTATCATATGTTTTGTATATATATATATATATCCGTGACCTAACCTTTAGTCCCAATTTAACAGCAGGACAAAATTAGCAAGCAGAACAGGGACTGAATGTCTATGTTAATAACAGGTGTATGTATAGTTGAGTATAGTATTGTATAGTATAGTATTGTAAAGTTGAGTATAGTATTGTATAGTATTGTATAGTTAAGTATAGTTGAGTATAGTATTGTATAGTGGAGTATAGTATTGTATAGTTAAGTATAGTATTGTATAGTATAGTATTCCCCCTGTTTCAACTGTTGCATCTTAATTTCCCTCGGGATTAATAAAGTTATCTTGAATCTTGTATAGTATTGTATAGTATTGTAAAGTTGAGTATAGTATTGTAAAGTTGAGTATTGTATAGTATTGTAAAGCTGAGTATAGTATTGTATAGTATTATAAAGTTGAGTATAGTATAGTATAGTTGAGTATAGTTTAGTATTGTATAGTATAGTTTAGTTGAGTATAGTATAGTTGAGTATAGTTGACTATAGTATAGTATAGTTGAGTATAGTATTGTTTAGTATAGTATAGTAGAGTATAGTTTAGTATAGTATTATAAAGTTTAGTATAGTTGAGTATAGTTTAGTATTGTATAGTTGAGTATAGTAGTTTAGTATTATATAGTTTAGTATAGTATAGTTTAGTATAGTATAGTTTAATATAGTATAGTATAGTTGAGTATAGTTTAGTATTGTATAGTATAGTTGAGTTTAGTATAGCATAGTTTAGTATTGTATAGTTGAGTATAGTATAGTTTAGCATAGTTTAGTATAGTATAGTTTAGTTTAGTATAGCATAGTTTAGTATTGTATAGTATAGTTTAGTATAGTTTAGTATAGCATAGTTTAGTATAGTTTAGTATAGTATAGTATAGTTTAGTATAGCATAGTTTAGTATTGTATAGTTTAGTATAGTATAGTTTAGTATAGCATAGTTTAGTATAGTATAGTTTAGTATTGTATAGTTGAGTATAGTATAGTTTAGTATAGGAGAGTCAAACTGCGGGAGGGAATGGGGAGTAATTATTCTATTGTACTTGTAAATCATCTTGAATCTTGAGGTAAGGCAGCGGAGCGAACAGAACGGTGTGATTTAATAGGACAGGGAAGCTAGCTCAGACGCCATCACCTCTGGTTTCCCGTCAAGGGTGCGAGGAAACATGGACCTAACTTCAAATAGAATGATATTACCCCTACTAAAATGACTCATTATCCCGCCTGACAAACTTCATCACAATGTTCCAGAATTATGAAATAGTGTGCCCCTCGTAGTTCATGTAGCAGCAGCAGTGGGTACAGGTTTATGGTTTTAATATATAATCTGTCACGCTTGGCAGTGAATTAAACAGCTGCCTTCATGAGAACATCAGGGAGACAACAGACTCCTGGTCTCCTGAGGTGTTCTCCTGAGGTGTTCTCTTGAGGTGGTCTCCTGAGGTGTTCTCTTGAGGTGGTCTCCTGAGGTGTGATCCTGAGGTGGTCTCCTGAGGTGGTCTCCTGAGGTGTGATCCTGAGGTGTGATCCTGAGGTGGTCTCCTGAGGTGGTCTCCTGAGGTGTGATCCTGAGGTGTTCTCCTGAGGTGTTCTCCTGAGGTGGTCTCCTGAGGTGTTTTACGGTTCTTTCAGCTCCCCTAATCCCCGTAAGGAACATCATTAGTATAAGTACATGAGTACATCTCGTGTCCTCTCTGTCCCACTGAACTTATGTTTAGCTACTCTGTTGTTGTAATCTGTCCAAACCTCTGTGGTGCTGCTTAAGGACCATTACAACAGCTTTACAACTATTAAGAGCTGCTTTACAGACTGATTTACCGACTGATTTACCCACTGCTTCACCGACTGCTTTACCCACTGCTTTACAGACTGCATTAAAGACTGCTTCACCGACTGCTTCACCAACTGCTTTACGGACTGCTTTACAGACTGCTTCACCGACTGCTTTACCCACTGATTTACAGACTGCTTAACAGACTGCTTTACAGACTGCTTCACCGACTGCTTTACCCACTGCTTTACAAACTGATTTACAGACTGATTTACAGACTGCTTAACAGACTGCTTTACAGACTCCGTTACCCACTGCTTCACCGACTGCTTCAACGACTGATTTACAGACTGCTTTACAGACTGCATTACCCACTGCTTTACTGACTGATTTACAGACTGCTTTACTGACTGATTTACAGACTGCTTTACCGCAGCCATGAACCCAATGACCCTCCCCACCTGCCTCCAAAACCACTCTGACAAACGCCTCCAATACAACCTACCATATACAACACACACACACACACACACACACACAGGCGCACACACACACACACACACACACACAGGCGCGCACCCACACACACACACACGCAAAGACAGACACAGACACACACACACGAGCACACGCACACACACACACGCGCACACACACACACACGCGCGCGCACACAGACAGACACACACAATAACAACTCAAACTATATCACTTTGCGATACTCTGACAGAGCGTTCACAACAGTCCATCTTCCCTGGGTGTTGCCGCGGTATTAAAGTATTAAAGGGGAGGTTCTGTATTAACGTATTAAAGGGAAGGTTCTGTACTAACGTATTAAAGGGGAGGTTCTGTATTAAAGTATTAAAGGGGAGGTTCTGTATTCACGTATTAAAGGGGAGGTTCTGTATTAACGTATTAAAGGGGAGGTTCTGTATTAAAGTATTAAAGGGGAGGTTCTGTATTCACGTATTAAAGGGGAGGTTCTGTATTAAAGTATTAAAGGGGAGGTTCTGTATTAACGTATTAAAGGGGAGGTTCTGTATTAAAGGGGAGGTTCTGTATTAAAGTATTAAAGTGGAGGTTCTGTGATAAAGTATTAAAGGGGAGGTTCTGTATCAACGTATTAAAGGGGAGGTTCTGTATTAAAGGGGAGGTTCTGTATTAAAGTATTAAAGTGGAGGTTCTGTATTAAAGTATTAAAGGGGAGGTTTTGTATTACAGGGGAGGTTCTGTATTAAAGTATTAAAGGGGAGGTTGTGTATTAAAGGGGAGATTCTGTATTAAAGGGGAGGTTCTGTATTAAAGTATTAAAGGGGAGATTGTGTATTAAAGGGGAGGTTCTGTATTAAAGGGGAGATTGTGTATTAAAGGGGAGGTTCTGTATTAAAGTATTAAAGGGGAGGTTGTGTATTAAAGGGGAGGTTCTGTATTAAAGGGGAGATTCTGTATTAAAGGGGAGGTTCTGTATTAAAGGGGAGATTCTGTATTAAAGGGGAGATTCTGTATTAAAGTATTAAAGGGGAGGTTGTGTATTAAAGGGGAGGTTGTGTATTAAAGGGGAGATTCTGTATTAAAGGGGAGGTTCTGTATTAAAGGGGAGGTTCTGTATTAAAGTATTAAAGGAGAGGTTTTGTATTAAAGGGGAGGTTCTGTATAAAAGTATTAAAGGGGAGGTTCTGTAATAAAGAATTAAAGGGGGTACGAGGTGTATGTTTTTCTGATCTCGTCGTACATGTCTGTGTGTGTTTATGCACGTGCACTTTTGTACTTTGTGCACTATGTTCACATGCTAGTGCACGAGCACTGTTGTGCCCTAGTGACCACATGCACTCAGTCAGTGGTTCCCAACTGCAGATATTGGAACCTTCAAATAAGTGATGAAGACTATGTTCCAAAATAATATGAATCCATAAAGAAAGCGCTTCTAAACACAACAACACTTTAAAGAAAGTACTTTATCAAGCTGTTGACCTCTGACCTTTCTAAGCACGTCGAATCACGTCACAGCTTTGTACGGCGTACTAGAAGGAATGGAATCTAAACTTAAGACACAGAAGCTCATAGTCAGCGTCCACCAAACCATTCAATAAACTTTCAAATATCACAACCTCAGAACAAAGAAGGAACCATATACATTATATAATTAGAATTATTACAATTACATATAATACCTTGGGACAAATACACAAAGGAAAACATCCTGATGAGATTGACAGAGCATGTTTGTCATGCTAAGAAATATAAATAGATTAGAATTACAGTTTGACAGCATAAAGAATCTTTATCACAGTCATGTGTTTTCTTAGATAGAGAGCTTCCAGAGAGAGGGTCTCTGGAAGCATCGGGATGATGAGGAACGACCCTGAGTTCACTCATGAATGGATGGAGTATGGCACCGTACGAGATGGCTGCCGTGTTGCGAGCTCCCGCACGACAACGCACACTTGTCGATCTCCAGCACACTTCTGGAGATCGACAGTCGCTCGCCGCCTACCGGAGTTTTTTCATTCTTTCGACTCGGACGTCCCGCCCAAAGTCACAGCTTTAAAGATTATCTCTGACCATCTTGGGCAGGATTACACGCAAGCGTCGCCGGAAGAAGCGAGGGGAGTGAGCCGGCGTGCTAGTCAGGCTTAGACGTCGATCCGATCGCCCCCCACTAACCACCATTCTACTGGCTAATGTACAGTCTCTGAACAATAAGTTAAGCGAGCTAGAGGCTCGTATTCAATTCCACTGGGAAACTAACTTACAGATGATAACAAACTTCAGAGGGAGAACCAGCTGTGTAGAGAACTCCTCTACCTCCCTCCCAGGAGAGCTAAATACTTTTTTTTTTGCCCGCCGAAGCCAGCGCCGCCTGAGGAGACCAGCCTGCTGAACATCTCTGAGGCGGATGTGCACCGCACCTTCAAGTGGTAGAACATCCATAAGGCGGCAGGCCCGACAACATCCCGACATCTTCAACCTCTCCCTGTCCCAGGTTGTTGTTCCCATGGTCTTCAAGATGTCCACCATCGTGCCTGTCCCTAAACAACCCAAGGTAACATGCCTGAATGACTATAGACCTGTAGCCCTCACCTCGATCGTTAGCAAATGCTTCGAGAGGTTGGTCAAGGACTTTATTTGCTCCGTGTTACCTGCCACGCTGGACCCAGGGCAATTTGCATATCGTCAAAACAGATCCACGGACGACGCAATTGCCATGGCCCTCCACACTGCCCTTTCCCACCTGGAGGGAAATAACTGTTATGTGTGGATGCTGTTTGTGGACTACAGCTCAGCGTTCAACACGATAGTTCCTGCCAAGCTCGACACCAAGCTTAGAGGTCTAGGCGTGCCCCCATCCACGTGCAGCTGGATACTGGACCTCCTGTCGGACCGCCACCAGGTGGTGAGGATGGGCAGCACCACCTCAGAGTCACTGACCCTCAACACGGGAGCCCCCCAGAGATGCGTGCTGAGCCCTCTCCTCTACTCCCTCTACACCCATGACTGCATGGCTATGCACAGCTCCAACCTCATCATCAAGTTTGCTGATGACACGACAGTGATGGGCCTGATCGCCGGCGATGACGAGACAGCCTACAGGGAGGAGATTGGATCACTGGAGTAGTGGTGCCAGGAGAACAGCCTCGCCCTCAACGTCAAGAAGACCAAGGAGCTGATCGTGGACTACAGGAAGCAGAGAGGAGAGCACAGCCCTATCTCCATCGACGGTGTTGCAGTAGAGAGGGTCAGCAGCTTCATCTCCTGGGACCTCACATGGTCCACGCACACCACACATGTGGTGAAAAGGGCCTGTATTTCTTCGCATCCTGAGAACATTCTACACCGGCACCATCGAGAGTGTTCTTACAGGGTGTATCACCGCCTGGTACGGGAACTGCACCGCACTCGAGGGCAGAGCGCTTCAAAGGGTGGTTCGGACGGCCCAGTATATCGTCGGAGGTGAGCTCCCCTCCCTCCTGGATATATACAACCAGCGGTGCGTGGCCAAGGCCAAACGCATCATAAAAGACAATGCCCACCCCAGCCACCAACTGTATTACTTTTTTTTATACTTTTACCGTCAGGCAGGCGATACCGCAGTATCAAGTGCCGTACAAATAGACTCAGAGATAGCTTCCACAGTCAGGCCATCAGGCTGCTGAACAAGGGCGTATAGCATATAACAATGTATATTTTATTACATTGATTTATATATATATATATTGCTCTTTTTCTGTGCTAATATGTTGCATTTTATATATTTTTTATATTTTTATATATTTAACTTCATACAGTTTGTACGTTTTACTTATTTTTTATCCTATTCTGTTTTTTATAACTGCTGTCTGTCGTCGGGTTTTGCACATAAGATTTTCACTCATTTCTTATACTTGACTTGAATGACCCCAGCTGACCTACAGCGGAACCCGGTCCTTCCTGGACCTAGAAGGCGTCCTGCGTTGGGACAGGTGGAGGGTCTCTGAGGTACCTCCTGGGGTCCTGCGTTGGGACAGGTGGAGGGTCTCTGAGGTACCTCCTGGGGTCCTGCGTTGGGACAGGTGGAGGGTCTCTGAGGTACCTCCTGGGGTCCTGCGTTGGGACAGGTGGAGGGTCTCTGAGGTACCTCCTGGGGTCCTGCGTTGGGACAGGTGGAGGGTCTCTGAGGTACCTCCTGGGGTCCTGCGTTGGGACAGGTGGAGGGTCTCTGAGGTACCTCCTGGGGTCCTGGTGACGTTGGTCCTCTAGCAGGGGGATTACTGTGTGAACACGCACACACATATACACACACACACACACACACACATATACACACACACACACACATACACACACACACACACACACACATACACACACACACACACACACACACACACACACACACATACACACACACGCACACTTCTATGGCGGTTCCTTAGTCGGCCAGTATATAATCCAGTATTCGACTCAAGGCTCTGAAATCTGGATTAAACTGGTGTGAGCTAAAGCTTCTGGGATAGACAGTATCCTCTACAGTAGGCACTGAAGGACAACCCTCGGAACACAACATATGTACAACAAACAAATACACATACAACACAAACACAATATACAAATACAACAGAACCACAAATACACATAAAGCACAAATACACATAAAACACAAATACACATAAAACACAAATACACATACAACACAAATACACATACAACTCAAACAAATACACATACAACTCAAACACAATATACAAATACAACAGAACCACAAATACACATAAAGCACAAATACACATAAAACACAAATACACATAAAACACAAATACACATAAAACACAAATACACATAAAACACAAATACACATACAACTCAAACAAATACACATACAACTCAAACACAAATACACATAAAACACAAACACAATATACAATCACAACAGAGCCACAAATACACAACACATTTACAAACGCTTGGCCACTTTTACTTTCCAAAGTATAAGTTAAATTGCACATTCAAAGTAGAATATGTCCCTAAAGGATCCATCACCCCCAGCCCAGCGGTGGTCCATCCCACACACGGAGAGGATCCTGGGAGTCTCCTCCCCTCAGAGACCTCCAGAGTCCCGCTGGGCTTCACACACGCCCGTCCTCCCTGTCCCAACGCCGGATGACGGGCACGCTTTTCAGTCTCCATGACGACAGCTGCTCATTCTACCTCCTCATGGCCGTCACGTTGCTTCTACTTTGGGATGTTGATGATGACCACATATATAGAGATGGGTTAAGGTAAACAAGCGGTATGAGTGCATCATTGGCTTTGTTATTATTTGGATGAAACCAAAATGCCCATCGTATGTAAAACAGAACCAACAGATCTGAACCTCAACCAAACCCGAGCTCTCAGGTCCCATCACCGAGGTGAACCGGTTCATATTAATTCATTTTGAATAGCAGTAGTAATGACCCACGGTGTCCTGAACACTGAAGCATGTGTCATCTCTCCCGATGGTCCGTGTGGAGGACGGTCCACAGAGGGGTGTGGAGCGCATGAAGGTGAGACTTTACATGAGGGACATGAGGCTGAAGGACACGCTAGTCTGGAGGGGAAACCTCTAGTGGTGCCACTGGACTCCACCGCAGCTCAGCCGCTTCTCAACAGCCACCGAAAAACTGTCCAAAACAACCTGCTTTGGTTTGGTAGGGTCCACTTCTATCTGGTTAGGTCTAGTTCTGTCTGGTTGGGTCTGGTTCTATCTGGTTAGGTCTAGTTCTGTCTGGTTGGTTCTGGTTCTGTCTGACTGGGTCTAGTTCTGTCTGGTTGGTTCTGGTTCTATCAGTTTGGGTCTGGTTCTATCTGGTTGGGTCTAGTTCTGTCTGGTTGGGTCTGGTTCTATCTGGTTGGGTCTGGTTCTATCTGGTTGGGTCTGGTTCTATCTGGTTGGGTCTGGTTCTATCTGGTTGGGTCTGGTCTATCTGGTGGGTCTGGTTCTGTCTGGTTGGGTCTAGTTCTGTCATGGTTGGGTCTAGTTCTGTCATGGTTAGGTCTGGTTCTATCTGGTTGGGTCTGGTTCTATCTGGTTGGGTATGGTTCTGTCTGGTTGGGTCTGGTTCTATCTGGTTGGGTCTGGTTCTATCTGGTTGAGTCTGGTTCTATCTGGTTGAGTCTGGCTCTATCTGGTTGTGGGTCTGGTTCTGTCTGACTGGGTCTAGTTATGTCTGGTCTGTTGGGTCTGGTTCTATCTGGTTGTGGATCTGGTTCTGTCTGGTTGGGTCTGGTTCTATCTGGTTGTGGATCTGGTTCTATCTGGTTGGGTCTGGTTCTATCTGGTTGGGTCTAGTTCTATCTGGTTGGGTCTGGTTCTATCTGGTTGGGTCTGGTTCTATCTGGTTGGATCTGGTTCTATCTGGTTGTGGGTCTGGTTCTATCTGATTGGGTCTGGTTCTATCTGGTTGGGTCTGGTTCTATCTGGTTGGGTCTGGTTCTATCTGGTTGTGGGTCTGGTTCTATCTGGTTGGGTCTGGTTTTATCTGGTTGGGTCTGGTTCTATCTGGTTGGGTCTGGTTCTATCTGGTTGGGTCTGGTTCTATCTGGTTGTGGGTCTGGTTCTATCTGGTTGGGTCTGGTTCTATCTGGTTGTGGGTCTGGTTCTATCTGGTTGGGTCTGGTTCTATCTGGTTGGGTCTGGTTCTGTCTGGTTGGGTCAAGTTCTATCTGGTTGGGTCTGGTTCTATCTGGTTGGGTATGGTTCTGTCTGACTGGGTCTAGTTCTGTCTGGTTGGTTCTGGTTCTATCAGTTTGGGTCTGGTTCTATCTGGTTGGGTCTAGTTCTGTCTGGTTGGGTCTGGTTCTATCTGGTTGGGTCTGGTTCTATCTGGTTGGGTCTGGTTCTATCTGGTTGGGTCTGGTTCTGTCTGGTTGGGTCTAGTTCTGTCATGGTTGGGTCTAGTTCTGTCATGGTTAGGTCTGGTTCTATCTGGTTGGGTCTGGTTCTATCTGGTTGGGTATGGTTCTGTCTGGTTGGGTCTGATTCTATCTGGTTGGGTCTGGTTCTATCTGGTTGAGTCTGGTTCTATCTGGTTGAGTCTGGCTCTATCTGGTTGTGGGTCTGGTTCTGTCTGACTGGGTCTAGTTATGTCTGGTTGGGTCTGATTCTGTCTGGTTGGGTCTGGTTCTATCTGGTTGTGGATCTGGTTCTGTCTGGTTGGGTCTGGTTCTATCTGGTTGTGGATCTGGTTCTATCTGGTTGGGTCTGGTTCTATCTGGTTGGGTCTAGTTCTATCTGGTTGGGTCTGGTTCTATCTGGTTGGGTCTGGTTCTATCTGGTTGGATATGGTTCTATCTGGTTGTGGGTCTGGTTATATCTGGTTGGGTCTGGTTCTATCTGGTTGGGTCTGGTTCTATCTGGTTGGGTCTGGTTCTATCTGGTTGTGGGTCTGGTTCTATCTGGTTGGGTCTGGTTCTATCTGGTTGGGTCTGGTTCTATCTGGTTGGGTCTGGTTCTATCTGGTTGGGTCTGGTTCTATCTGGTTGTGGGTCTGGTTATATCTGGTTGGGTCTGGTTCTATCTGGTTGTGGGTCTGGTTCTATCTGGTTGGGTCTGGTTCTGTCTGGTTGGGTCAAGTTCTATCTGGTTGGGTCTGGTTCTATCTGGTTGGGTATGGTTCTGTCTGGTTGGGTCTGGTTCTGTCTGACTGGGTCTAGTTATGTCTGGTTGGGTATGGTTCTATCTGGTTGTGGGTCTGGTTCTGTCTGGTTGTGGGTCTGGTTCTATCTGGTTGGGTCTGGTTCTATCTGGTTGGGTCTGGTTCTATCTGGTTGGGTCTGGTTCTATCTGGTTGTGGGTCTGGTTCTATCTGGTTGGGTCTGGTTATATCTGGTTGTGGGTCTGGTTCTATCTGGTTGTGGGTCTGGTTCTATCTGTTTGGGTCTGGTTCTATCTGGTTGGGTCTGGTTCTATCTGGTTGTGGGTCTGGTTCAATCTGGTTGGGTCTGGTTCAATCTAGTTGGGTCTGGTTCTATCTGGTTGGGTCTGGTTCTATCTGGTTGGGTCTGTTTATATCTGGTTGTGGGTCTGGTTCTATCTGGTTGTGGGTCTGGTTCTATCTGGTTGGGTCTGGTTCTATCTGGTTGTGAGTCTGGTTCTATCTGGTTGTGGGTCTGGTTCTATCTGGTTGGGTCTGGTTCTATCTGGTTGGGTCCAGTTCTATCTGGTTGTGGGTCTGGTTCTATCTGGTTGGGTCTGGTTCTATCTGGTTTTGGGTCTGGTTCTATCTGGTTGGGTCTGGTTCTATCTGGTTGTGGGTCTGGTTCTATCTGTTTGGGTCTGGTTCTATCTGGTTGGGTCTGGTTCTATCTGGTTGTGGGTCTGGTTCAATCTGGTTGGGTCTGGTTCAATCTGGTTGGGTCTGGTTCTATCTGGTTGTGGGTCTGGTTCTATCTGGTTGGGTCTGGTTCAATCTGGTTGGGTCTGGTTCTATCTGGTTGTGAGTCAGTGGGTCCAGAAGGATTCTGATGGTGATGATTTGCTCTCACGTAATAAAGGTAATAAAAAAAAAAGGTTTAGGTTCTCTCTCTCTCTCTCTCTCTCTCTCTCTCTCTCTCTCTCTCTCTCTCTCTCTCTCTCTCTCTCTCTCTCTCTCTCTCTCTCTCTCTCTCTCTCTCTCTCTCTCTCTCTCTCTCTCTCTCTCTCTCTCTCTGTCATGTTGTTGTTCCCACTTTATTTCCCCTGGTAACCCATGGTAACCAAGGGCATGCATCACACACTCCACAATCAACAATGTCTGTGGAATGTGTGTGTGTGTGTGTGTGTGTGTGTGTGTGTGTGTGTGTGTGTGTGTGTGTGTGTGTGTGTGTGTGTGTGTGTGTGTGTGTGTGTGTGCCAATAATGTGAGCATATTTTCCAGCAGAGCAGAGCTGGGTTTGGGAAATCACATCCTATCTTTATTCACTTCTTATATCTCTCTACCAATATATTCCCCTCCCTCTCTTCACATTATGCTGAATGTCTCTCTACCAACATATTCTCTCTCTCTCTTCACTACTTCTACTGTATGAGTGTTTTAGAACCAGACAGACAGGTCCAAGGCAGCAGGGTCAGGAAACAGGTGAGACAGGTCCAAGGCAGCAGGGTCAGGAAACAGGTGAGACAGGTCCAAGGCAGCAGGGTCAGGAAACAGGTGAGACAGGTCCAAGGCAGCAGGGTCAGGAAACAGGTGAGACAGGTCCAAGGCAGCAGGGTCAGGAAACAGGTGAGACAGGTCCAAGGCAGCAGACTGTGACAGTCTGTCTCTCTACCAACGCTTCATCAAATTCCAGCATCCCAGTCCATCACTCATCCTCCATCCTCAATCATCTACCTGTCTGTCTGTCCATCCATCCATCAGTCCATAAAACAACCTCTATTGATCAGGTAATTGCGCACACACACACACACACACACACACACACACACACACACACACACACACACACACACACACACACACACACACACACACACCATTATGTGGCGTGATTTCTAAGAGAGAGCTGGTTTGAGCTCCAGCCGATCAATACTCATCTCATTGGCTATAATGAAAGCGTCAATATCAGTAACAGCCTCATAAGGCCGCCTCCCCCTTCCCTTAGTACTCTGACAGTGATGTGTATCCTCAAGTCAAGTCAAGTGATGTATCCTGTTGTGTTCTTTGACACACTGACAGACTGACCAATCAGAGCCCTGGCCAATCACAGACTGACTGATCAGAGCCCTGGCCAATCACAGACTGACTGATCAGAGCCCTGGCCAATCACAGACTGACTGATTAGAGCCCTGGCCAATCACAGACTGACTGATCAGAGCCCTGGCCAATCACAGACTGACTGATTAGAGCCCTGGCCAATCACAGACTGACTGATTAGAGCCCTGGCCAATCACAGACTGACTGATCAGAGCCCTGGCCAATCACAGACTGACTGATTAGAGCCCTGGCCAATCACAGACTGACTGATTAGAGCCCTGGCCAATCACAGACTGACTGATTAGAGCCCTGGTCAATCTCACATATCTAAAGAGAGTACAGTAGCATGTGAGTCTGCGTCAATGTGTACAATACATCACTTCCAATGACTATGGAACCACCACAGTACATGCTGACACACACACAGTCAGGGACAATCAATGTCCTACAGAAGACTACCTTTAGTCCATCCATATTTCTGCCATGTTTGTTTGAACTCAGTAAGCCATTGATCAACAGATCCATGGGAGACTTTGTGCTTAGTGAGACAGAGTGGACCAGAGGTCAGGTCAACATCTGATGGAGTAGCCATCTTTCCAGCAGGTCGCTACGGCAGGTCGCCCGTAGTTTATGGTTTCCTGCCCTGAGCAGTTTCCCACTCGAAGTTCTACTAGAACACAGTAGGACTGATCAGAAGTTCTACTAGAACACAGCAGGACTGATCAGAGGTTCTACTAGAACACAGCAGGGTGGACTATGATGGGGTCATGTGAAGGATAAGAGCTCTTCCTCCTTTAATATGAAACCCAGGCTGCATGAAGCACAGCAGCCCCAGATTGGCAGGTGATGTATCGTGGGTAACAACATGCATTGTGGGTAACAACATGCATTGTGGGTAACAACATACATTGTGGGTAATAACAAGCAGAGCAGAATGGAATGGGCCCCGTGACAGATAACCGGCTGCAGGCAGAGGAATGTGATACCACTTCCCTTTCATCACGTCCCTCTCTCTCCACACACACACACACACACACACACACACACACACACACACACACACACACACACACACACACACACACACACACACACACACACACACACACACACAGACCTCTCTCTCCCTCTCCTACGGCGCTCCTCCCCCAGAGGAGCGAGGGTTCGGTGGTCCTCTGTGTTAAGCTCAGCAGGTTCCAGCTGCTCCTTGAAGCCTTCCTCTGACTCTCTAGGAGGCTTCAGCTGCCATGACCTCCAACACGGACCACACACACACCAGGAATACAAAGACCCACTGACTAACTAACTAGATCCATGTCATTAAGGAGCAGGTAGGGGTTAGACAGGTCATTAAGGAGCAGGTAGGGGTTAGACAGGTCATTAAGGAGCAGGTAGGGGTTAGACGGTACAGAGACAGGTCATTAAGAAGCAGGTAGGGGTTAGACAGTACAGAGACAGGTCATTAAGGAGCAGGTAGGGGTTAGACAGGTCATTAAGGAGCAGGTAGGGGTTAGACGGTACAGAGACAGGTCATTAAGAAGCAGGTAGGGGTTAGACAGTACAGAGACAGGTCATTAAGGAGCAGGTAGGGGTTAGACAGTACAGAGACAGGTCATTAAGGAGCAGGTAGGGGTTAGACGGTACAGAGACGGGTCATTAAGGAGCAGGTAGGGGTTAGACAGGTCATTAAGGAGCAGGTAGGGGTTAGACAGTACAGAGACGGGTCATTAAGGAGCAGGTAGGGGTTAGACAGTACAGAGACGGGTCATTAAGAAGCAGGTAGGGGTTAGACAGTACAGAGACAGGTCATTAAGGAGCAGGTAGGGGTTAGACAGTACAGAGACAGGTCATTAAGGAGCAGCTATGGGTTAGACGGTACAGAGACGGGTCATTAAGGAGCAGGTAGGGGTTAGACAGTACAGAGACAGGTCATTAAGGAGCAGCTATGGGTTAGACGGTACAGAGACGGGTCATTAAGGAGCAGGTAGGGGTTAGACAGTACAGAGACGGGTCATTAAGGAGCAGGTAGGGGTTAGACAGGTCATTAAGGAGCAGGTAGGGGTTAGACAGGTCATTAAGGAGCAGGTAGGGGTTAGACGGTACAGAGACAGGTCATTAAGAAGCAGGTAGGGGTTAGACAGTACAGAGACAGGTCATTAAGGAGCAGGTAGGGGTTAGACAGTACAGAGACGGGTCATTAAGGAGCAGGTAGGGGTTAGACAGTACAGAGACGGGTCATTAAGGAGCAGGTAGGGGTTAGACAGTACAGAGACAGGTCATTAAGGAGCAGATAGGGGTTAGACAGTACAGAGACAGGTCATTAAGGAGAAGGTAGGGGTTAGACAGTACAGAGACAGGTCATTAAGGAGCAGGTAGGGGTTAGACAGTACAGAGACGGGTCATTAAGGAGCAGGTAGGGGTTAGACAGGTCATTAAGGAGCAGGTAGGGGTTAGACAGTACAGAGACAGGTCATTAAGGAGCAGGTAGGGGTTAGACAGTACAGAGACAGGTCATTAAGGAGCAGGTAGGGGTTAGACAGTACAGAGACGGGTCATTAAGGAGCAGGTAGGGGTTAGACAGTACAGAGACAGGTCATTAAGGAGCAGGTAGGGGTTAGACAGTACAGAGACAGGTCATTAAGGAGCAGGTAGGGGTTAGACAGGTCATTAAGGAGCAGGTAGGGGTTAGACAGTACAGAGACGGGTCATTAAGGAGCAGGTAGGGGTTAGACAGTACAGAGACGGGTCATTAAGGAGCAGGTAGGGGTTAGACGGTACAGAGACGGGTCATTAAGGAGCAGGTAGGGGTTAGACAGTACAGAGACGGGTCATTAAGGAGCAGGTAGGGGTTAGACAGTACAGAGACGGGTCATTAAGGAGCAGGTAGGGGTTAGACAGTACAGAGACGGGTCATCCACACCGTTATCAGAGCCACGCCGGAGTTGTTCTGCGCTAGTGGCGGTTGTCGTTTCTAAGCTAGCCTGACTGTAGCTTGGTGTCAGCCTCCTGCACTCCGCTGCCATTAGTAGGCTGCACCCCTGCCTCGACCTCTGAGGTTCGAGGCAGGGGTGCAGCCGTAACCTTGTCCTGACGAAGGAAGTGGGCAGAAAGCCTTTTAGTTCACTGGCTACTACTGTACTGCACATGCACTGCTCTGTACATGCACTGCTCTGTACATGCACTGCTCTGTACATGCACTGCTCTGTACATGCACTGCTCTGTACATGCACTGCTCTGTACATGCACTGCTCTGTACATGCACTGTGCTGCACTGCACTGCTCTGTACATGCACTGCTCTGTACATGCACTGCTCTGTACATGCACTGCTCTGTACATGCACTGCTCTGTACATGCACTGCTCTGTACATGCACTGTGCTGCACTGCACTGCACTGTACAGTACTGCACTGCCAACCATCCCTCCCACCAGAGGGACACAGATGGGTGGCTATCGGAACATCAAGTTCAGCGTACCGCTCTGTCAGCGGAACGACCACGCCAAAAATAAAAGTAGGCTGATGTTATTCAGTCTGGTGCTGTCATGTCACCAAGCAGCCCAGAAAACCAAACATCAGCACTTTAGAACAACAACTGCTTCACCAGGAGATCTGGGAGCGAGAAGCTGAGAGAGACAGAGAGAGAGACAGTGAGAGAGACAGAGAGAGACAGAGAGAGAGACAGAGAGAGACAGAGAGAGAGACAGTGAGAGAGACAGAGAGAGACAGAGAGAGACAGTGAGAGAGACAGAGAGAGAGACAGTGAGAGAGACAGAGAGAGACAGAGAGAGAGACAGTGAGAGAGACAGAGAGAGAGACAGTGAGAGAGACAGAGAGAGAGACAGTGAGAGAGACAGAGAGAGAGACAGTGAGAGAGACAGAGAGAGACAGAGAGAGAGACAGTGAGAGAGACAGAGAGAGAGACAGTGAGAGAGACAGAGAGAGAGACAGTGAGAGAGACAGTGAGAGAGACAGAGAGAGAGACAGTGAGAGAGACAGAGAGAGAGACAGTGAGAGAGACAGAGAGAGAGACAGAGAGAGAGACAGAGAGAGAGACAGAGAGAGAGACAGTGAGAGAGACAGAGAGAGAGACAGAGAGAGAGACAGAGAGAGAGACAGTGAGAGAGACAGTGAGAGAGACAGAGAGAGACAGAGAGAGAGACAGTGAGAGAGACAGAGAGAGAGACAGTGAGAGAGACAGAGAGAGAGACAGAGAGAGAGACAGTGAGAGAGACAGAGAGAGAGACAGTGAGAGAGACAGTGAGAGAGACAGTGAGAGAGACAGAGAGAGAGACAGAGAGAGAGACAGAGAGAGAGACAGTGAGAGAGACAGTGAGAGAGACAGTGAGAGAGACAGAGAGAGACAGAGAGAGAGACCGTGAGAGAGACAGTGAGAGAGACAGAGAGAGACAGAGAGAGAGACAGTGAGAGAGACAGAGAGAGAGACAGAGAGAGAGACAGTGAGAGAGACAGAGAGAGAGACAGAGAGAGAGACAGTGAGAGAGACAGTGAGAGAGACAGAGAGAGAGACAGAGAGAGAGACAGAGAGAGAGACAGTGAGAGAGACAGTGAGAGAGACAGAGAGAGAGACAGAGAGAGAGACATTGTTCTGTAGAGGTTCAGGGGACGGTCTTCTGTCTTTTACACATGTTCTGTTTTCATCTATTCT
>CM051005.1:2311360-2318860 GCA_027704905.1 Muraenolepis orangiensis | reverse complement strand
TACAACAGAACCCTGTTCTAAACACTCTACAACATAACCCGTGACGCGTCTCTGTACTGTCTAACCCCTACCTGCTCCTTAATGACCTGTCTCTGTACTGTCTAACCCCTACCTGCTCCTTAATGACCTGTCTAACCCCTACCTGATCCTTAATGACCTGTCTAACCCCTACCTGCTCCTTAATGACCTGTCTCTGTACCGTCTAACCCCTAACTGCTCCTTAATGACCTGTCTCTGTACTGTCTAACCCCTACCTGCTCCTTAATGACCTGTCTCTGTACCGTCTAACCCCTACCTGCTCCTTAATGACCTGTCTCTGTACTGTCTAACCCCTACCTGCTCCTTAATGACCTGTCTAACCCCTACCTGCTCCTTAATGACCTGTCTAACCCCTACCTGCTCCTTAATGACCTGTCTAACCCCTACCTGCTCCTTAATGACCTTTTTTTTATTTTACCTGTATTTTTGGCATGTTCCAACAACCCCTTGTTCCACGCATTGTATAACTTCTGTGTGTCAGAGGCACAGCGCTAGCCAGGTGCCAGAAAGGCACCACAACGCTAGCTGCTCCAGGCCTGACTGGCTCACCCGTCTAAAAGCGCTACGCAGCGCTTCCCTGTCTGCCTGAGTGTCATCACAGCTTGCTTGACACTTAGCTAGCTCCCTCAGCCCTGACGAATCTGTTCCCAGACAACCGCTGACAGACCAGGGACCCTCGGCTGGGGATTAGCAGGAGCCGCCGGCACTACAGCACAAGCTAGCCTAATTGGCTGTGTGTTTATTATTACCGCCTGTTTTTAAATCATCCAGTAAATGAGTCTACAGGCTAACATCTGCGGCAATAGCTGAAGCTTGAGTGTCCTTCCCCCGGTCCTGTTTAATGAGGTCCGTTTGTCGTGGGGCAGGACTCTTTGATGCGCTAATTGCTAACAAGCGCTCCTAGCGTGTAATGATGATGATGATGGTGAGGATGATGATGACACATGCAGTGCCTCCAGATCCTCACTCAGACCACATCTGTTTGCTCTCACCAATGTTTAACGAGACACTACCGCTGAGTCCCAAATCCTTCCCTCGTTCCCTACTCCCTCTCTAGTAGTTCAATGTAGGCGGCATATAGCTCAGGAGGTAGAGCAGTCGCCTCACAACCGGAAGGTTGATGGTTCCATCCCCGGCTCCTCCTAGCAGGCGGGGATACGGCGGGCGGTATAATCGATATATATAGATTATATAGCGGTATAATCTATATATATAGCTTAAATATATATATGGCATAACGAGAGACTTTCAGTTGCACGCACTACTAAAGAGACTACGCGCTAGTGACGTGTCGGTCGAACGAGCCGGTTTGTTACGGCGCTGCGCGTACATGCGCGTTTATACTGAAGTAGAGCCCTGCCGTTTTGTTAGGGGTGTGTGTTGACACACACTTTGACAACCGGTCCGCCAGATTTTTTTCATGTATCTGCCGGTCCGTGGCACAAAAAAGGTTGGGAATCCCTGATGTAGAGAAATCCTTCCCTCATTCCCTACTCCCTAATCCCTCTCTAGTAGTTCAATGTAGAGGACTATATAGTGAAATCCTTCCCTCATTCCCTACTCCCTAACCCCTCTCTAGTAGTTCAATGTAGAGGACTATATAGTGAAATCCTTCCCTCATTCCCTACTCCCTAATCCCTCTCTAGTAGTTCAATGTAGAGGACTATATAGTGAAATCCTTCCCTCATTCCCTGCTCCCTCTCTAGTAGTTCAATGTAGAGGACTATATAGTGAAATCCTTCCCTCATTCCCTACTCCCTCTCTAGTAGTTCAGTGTAGAGGACTATATAGTGAAATCCTTCCCTCATTCCCTACTCCCTCTCTAGTAGTTCAGTGTAGAGGACTATATAGTGAAATCCTTCCCTCATTCCCTACTCCCTCTCTAGTAGTTCAATGTAGAGGACTATATAGTGAAATCCTTCCCTCATTCCCTACTCCCTAATCCCTCTCTAGTAGTTCAATGTAGAGGACTATATAGTGAAATCCTTCCCTCATTCCCTACTCCCTAATCCCTCTCTAGTAGTTCAATGTAGAGGACTATATAGTGAAATCCTTCCCTCATTCCCTGCTCCCTCTCTAGTAGTTCAATGTAGAGGACTATATAGTGAAATCCTTCCCTCATTCCCTACTCCCTCTCTAGTAGTTCAGTGTAGAGGACTATATAGTGAAATCCTTCCCTCGTTCCCTACTCCCTCTCTAGTAGTTCAATGTAGAGGACTATATAGTGAAATCCTTCCCTCATTCCCTACTCCCTCTCTAGTAGTTCAGTGTAGAGGACTATATAGTGAAATCCTTCCCTCATTCCCTACTCCCTCTCTAGTAGTTCAGTGTAGAGGACTATATAGTGAAATCCTTCCCTCATTCCCTACTCCCTCTCTAGTAGTTCAATGTAGAGGACTATATAGTGAAATCCTTCCCTCATTCCCTACTCCCTCTCTAGTAGTTCAATGTAGAGGACTATATAGTGAAATCCTTCCCTCATTCCCTACTCCCTCTCTAGTAGTTCAGTGTAGAGGACTATATAGTGAAATCCTTCCCTCATTCCCTACTCCCTCTCTAGTAGTTCAATGTAGAGGACTATATAGTGAAATCCTTCCCTCGTTCCCTACTCCCTCTCTAGTAGTTCAATGTAGAGGACTATATAGTGAAATCCTTCCCTCGTTCCCTACTCCGACTATATAGTGAAATCCTTCCCTCATTCCCTACTCCCTCTCTAGTAGTTCAGTGTAGAGGACTATATAGTGAAATCCTTCCCTCATTCCCTACTCCCTACTCCCTCTCATAGCAAATGTCTAGTGAAGTATTGTGTTGTAGCTTAGAACAGTATAGGTGATGTGTAGTGTAGTGATATGTATAGCACCGCATAGGTATCGTATAATAGCCTCCTAATAGTTGTGTAATGTTATGTATCCTCTAGCATCAAATTCTTGCTAATATCCAACATGGATATCTCATTACCGCTACGTCCCGACACGATCTCGCTCTAATCCCAGTGGGTTTGTCTTTCCGGTAGCTTCTGCTTGTATTCTGCTGAGCTTAGACAATCATGCACAAAGTTTGTACTTTTTTTAGGAGGCGGCTAAAATAGCTACCGTCAGCACAGAGTTTGAGCTACGGTATCAGCTGGGTCCAAAGCGCCATGCTACATGACATCCAAACTAAAGGCTGGTTTCCCAACGCTAATCAGACAAGTTAACATTCGCTACGTCTCATGGCAGGGGGTACCAAGACTACCAAGAGTACATGTAAGGAAACATGTAAGCCTCCTTGTGGATTGGACATGCAATTCCTTCGGGGCAAATGTCTGGAGCTGGTTTATGAAGGACTGTGGTATCACGGCTATGTCTCCAAATCACTCATTTACTTCATATTAAGTCCATTCAGTTTTGCTGTTTTGTTCGCCAGTAAAAGTCAGCCGGGTGATGAGTTTTCCATAATTTAGCAACTGTTCTCTGGTCATGTAGCACCAGTTATCTAGGGCTGTTGTTCCAACTGTTGTTCTCTGGTCATGTAGCACCAGTCCTCTAGGGCTGTTGTTCTCTGGTCATGTAGCACCAGTTCTCTAGGCTGAAGGGTGGATAAAGGACTGTCTAACCCCTACACTGTCCTTTATCACAGAGATGCGGTAAAACAGGCATGTTGTAAAGTAGTGCTGACTGCTGCACAGACGAGGTTTCATCTGGTAATCTGAGCCTGAGATCAGTGGATCCAGAACCCTGGACAGCTCCTGTTTCCTATTGGTTCCTGGCTGCTACTGGTTTCTATTGGCTGTTCAGCACCCCGGACAGCTCCTCCCAAGTACTCACATATTGGCCGATCAGCCCTGTCATTAATGAGGGGAGAGAGAGAGAGAGAGAGAGAGAGAGAGAGAGAGAGAGAGAGAGAGAGAGAGAGAGAGAGAGAGAGAGAGAGAGAGAGACAGAGAGAGAGAGAGAGACAGAGAGAGAGGGATCAGAGAGAGAGAGGTAGAGATAGAGAGAGAGAGAGGTAGAGAGAGAGAGAGAGAGAGAGGTAGAGATAGAGAGAGGTAGGGGGATCTAGGTAGAGATAGAGAGAGGTAGGGGGATCTAGGGAGAGAGAGAGGTAGGGATAGAGAGAGGTAGAGAGAGGTAGGGGGATCTAGGGAGAGAGAGAGAGGTAGGGATAGAGAGAGAGAGAGAGAGAGAGAGAGAGAGAGAGAGAGAGAGAGAGAGAGAGAGAGAGAGAGAGAGAGAGAGAGAGAGAGAGAGAGAGAGAGAGAGAGAAAGGGGGGGGGGGATCTAGGGAGAGAGAGAGAGGTAGGGATAGAGATAGAGAGAGGTAGAGAGAGGTAGAGAGAGGTAGGGGGATCTAGGGAGAGAGAGAGAGAGAGGTAGGGATAGAGATAGAGAGAGGTAGAGAGAGGTAGGGGGATCTAGGGAGAGAGAGAGGTAGGGATATATATTGAGAGACAGAGAGATGTGACTTTCTGGACTCATCAGTTTCTGTACTGCTCTGCTCTGTGTTCATGATGCTGCTGCACTACTGGCACTTTAAATGCTTTTAAATGCTTTTTGCACAAGATAACACAATATAACATATCCATCATATCACTTTATTGTTTTTTCAATGTTCATTTATTATTTTATTGTGTATAGTATTCTTATAGCATGGTGTGGGAGGGAGTAAGCATTCCATTGTACTTGTTGCACATGGTTGCACAAATACAATTCTTGAATCATGAATTTTTGTTTCCGACATCGATATTTGAATCTTGCGTATCTCTGTTCTTTGATCAGAACGCTGATGCCCACAGCCCACGGACTAACTTATTGTGATAACATATAAACACATATAAACACATTAAAGACTGAACTGTACGCCGTATGACACAAGAACATACATTCAGATCACAGATCACATTTAGAATGACATCACCACACACACACCCCTTCAACATGACCTCTGACCCCTCACACACACGCAGTTGATTTCATGGAATCTTTAATTCGTTTATTTGTTATTTATTTCCTTCTCTCGTTTCCTCTCCCGATGCTGTTGTGGCCACCACATTTCTAATTTGAATAAAGGACTTACTTATTTATACAATCGATACTAAACTAACACACAAACACACAAACACACACAACACACAACACACAACAACACACAACAACACACATAACACACAACAACACACAACAACACACATAACACACAACAACAACACACACAACAACACACATAACACACATAACACACAACAACACACAACAACACACAACAAAACACAACAAAACACATAACACACAACAACACACAACAACACACATAACACACAACAACACACATAACACACAACAACACACAACAACACACAACAACACACAACAACACACAACAACACAACAACACACAACAACACACATAACACACAACAACACACATAACACACAACAACACACATAACACACAACAACACACATAACACACAACAACACACAACAACACACAACACACAACAACACACATAACACACAACAACAACACACAAACACACAACAACACACATAACACACAACAACACACAACAACACACAACAACACACATAACACACAACAACACACAACACACACAACACACATAACACACAAACACACAACACACAACAACACACATAACACACAACAACACACACACATAACACACAACACACACAACACACAACAACACACATAACACACAACAACACACAACACACATAACACACAACAACACACAACAACACACATAACACACAACAACACACATAACACACAACAACACACATAACACACAACAACACACAATAACACACAACAACACACAAACACACAACAACACACAACACACACACAACACACAACAACACACAACAACACACAACAACACACATAACACACAACAACACACAACAACACACACCAAACACTGATTTGTTAGTTTGTTAGTTTGATAGTTAAAGAAAGTGACAGCTATGCCTTTCTGGATGTATCCTAACCCTACCTCCTACTCTCCTCTCCTCACCTCCTCCTCTCCTCATGTATCCTAACCCTACCTCCTCCTCTCCTCATGTATCCTAACCCTACCTCCTCCTCTCCTCTCCTCGCCTCCTCCTCTCCTCATGTATCCTAACCCTACCTCCTCCTCTCCTCATGTATCCTAACCCTACCTCCTACTCTCCTCTCCTCACCTCCTCCTCTCCTCATGTATCCTAACCCTACCTCCTACTCTCCTCTCCTCACCTCCTCCTCTCCTCATGTATCCTAACCCTACCTCCTACTCTCCTCTCCTCACCTCCTCCTCTCCTCATGTATCCTAACCCTACCTCCTACTCTCCTCTCCTCACCTCCTCCTCTCCTCATGTATCCTAACCCTACCTCCTACTCTCCTCTCCTCACCTCCTCCTCTCCTCATGTACCTAACCCTACCTCCTCCTCTCCTCTGTATCCTAACCCTACCTCCTCCTCTCCTCATGTATCCTAACCCTACCTCCTCCTCTCCTCTCCTCACCTCCTCCTCTCCTCATGTATCCTAACCCTACCTCCTACTCTCCTCTCCTCGCCTCCTCCTCTCCTCATGTATCCTAGCCCTACCTCCTCCTCTCCTCATGTATCCTAACCCTACCTCCTACTCTCCTCTCCTCACCTCCTCCTCTCCTCATGTATCCTAATCCTACCTCCTACTCTCCTCTCCTCACCTCCTCCTCTCCTCATGTATCCTAACCCTACCTCCTCCTCTCCTCATGTATCCTAACCCTACCTCCTCCTCTCCTCATGTATCCTAACCCTACCTCCTACTCTCCTCTCCTCACCTCCTCCTCTCCTCATGTATCCTAACCCTACCTCCTCTCTCCTCTCCTCACCTCCTCCTCTCCTCATGTATCCTAACCCTACCTCCTCCTCTCCTCATGTATCCTAACCCTACCTCCTCCTCTCCTCTCCTCACCTCCTCCTCTCCTCATGTATCCTAACCCTACCTCCTCCTCTCCTCATGTATCCTAACCCTACCTCCTCCTCTCCTCTCCTCACCTCCTCCCTCATGTATCCTAACCCTACCTCCTACTCTCCTCTCCTCACCTCCTCCTCTCCTCATGTATCCTAACCCTACCTCCTCCTCTCCTCTCCTCACCTCCTCCTCTCCTCATGTATCCTAACCCTACCTCCTCCTCTCCTCATGTATCCTAACCTACCTCCTCCTCTCCTCTCCTCACCTCCTCCTCTCCTCATGTATCCTAACCCTACCTCCTCCTCTCCTCATGTATCCTAACCCTACCTCCTCCTCTCCTCATGTATCCTAACCCTACCTCCTACTCTCCTCTCCTCGCCTCCTCCTCTCCTCATGTATCCTAACCCTACCTCTTACTCTCCTCTCCTCGCCTCCTCCTCTCCTCATGTATCCTAACCCTACCTCCTCCTCTCCTGACTTCACTCCCTCATCTCCTCATTCAGCCTCACATCTGC
>CM051005.1:2301360-2308860 GCA_027704905.1 Muraenolepis orangiensis | reverse complement strand
GACTGTGAGAGTCCACCATGCGAGTGGCAGGTCCCAGGTCAGACACCACTCAGCCTCCTGGGACCTGACTCACGCTGGTTGTCGTGGTGATGGGCGGCGGTGGGA
Organism: Muraenolepis orangiensis; assembly: GCA_027704905.1. Lineage (NCBI taxonomy): Eukaryota > Metazoa > Chordata > Actinopteri > Gadiformes > Muraenolepididae > Muraenolepis > Muraenolepis orangiensis. The sequence goes on along the minus strand of CM051005.1, from coordinate 2,308,755 downwards.
CAGCTGACACGGAGGAATAATCACAGACAGGAAGGGATGTCTCACCGCTGTGAGACGGTTTACATTTACCCTACTGATGATGTGTCTCTTACTGGTTCTACTGGGAGCTGTTCAGTAGAACCACAGCCTGCTACTGGGAGCTGTCCAGTACAACCACAGCCTGCTACTGGTTATACTGGGAGCTGTCCAGTACAACCACAGCCTGCTACTGGTTATACTGGGAGCTGTCCAGTAGAACCACAGTCTGCTACTGGTTATACTGAGAGCTGTCTGGTAGAACCAGTCTGCTACTGGAACCACAGCCTGCTACTGTATCTACTGGGAGCTGTCCAGGACAACCACAGTCTGCTACTGGTTCTACTGGGAGCTACCAGTAGAACCACAGTCTGTTACTGGTTCTACTGGGAGCTGTCCAGTACAACCACACTCTCCTACTGGTTCTACTGGGAGCTGTCCAGTAGAACCACAGCCTGCTACTGGTTCTACTGGGAGCTGTCCAGTAGAACCACAGTCTGCTACTGGTTCTACTGGGAGCTGTCCAGGACAACCACAGTCTGCTACTGGTTCTACTGGGAGCTACCAGTAGAACCACAGTCTGCTACTGGTTCTACTGGGAGCTACCAGTACAACCACGTTCAAGCTGTCCAGTACAACCACAGTCTGCTACTGGTTCTACTGGGAGCTGTCTAGTACAACCACAGTCTGCTACTGGTTCTACTGGGAGCTGTCTAGTACAACCACAGTCTGCTACTGGTTCTACTGGGAGCTACCAATACAACCACGTTGTTTGTTTCATCTACTGGAGGGACTGAACTTCTTGACCCATCTGGAATAGTCAGAGTATATTTGTGTTGCTAATCAGGTTGATACTAACTGTAACTCGAGTTTGTCAGGTTGATACTAAGTGTAACTAGAGTGTTGCAAGTAAGTTGTGCTTCACTCATTGGTCTATTGTTAGTAAAGTGGTCAGGTAGAGCTTAAGTGTTGTGGCCCATTGAAGGTGGTTTCACCCAATCTAGGTCAACTGCCTTGTTAATCGTGTGGGAGAGGCCTGCACTAGCAGACCCTCAGACAATTAGCAACCAGTGTTATTTAGCCACTTCCTGAAAGTGGCAGCTTTGGAGCGGCAGGCAAACTTCTCAGGTTGGCATCTTATTGTACTGTAATCCATCATGTGTGGCATTGTGGTAAACTCTTCTTTGCGGAGGTCACACAGAAGCTGGGTCACACCCAGGCGCCGCCGTGATCCCTATAACCTCATTGACCCTACTCTGTCTACCCATGTCCAGCTAGTGGTAACTGGGGGGCTTTGGAATTGCCAGTCGGCAGAACATAAAACTGAGTTAATCTCAAGCTATGCATCCTTGCTCACCCTGAACTTCCTTACTCTTACTGAGACTTGGATCAGCCCTGAAAACACTGCCTCGCCCGCTGCTTTTTCAGATGTGTACTCTTTTTCTCACACTCCCAGATGCTTCATGCTGTAACTGTTTGTTTTCCAGTCAAGCTCATCATTGCAGTTGTTTATCGTCCACCCGGCCCAGCTGGTGACTTCCTGGAGGAGCTTGACATGCTGATCTCCCACTTCCCTGATGATGGTTCTGGCCTCATCCTTCTTGGCAACTTCAACATCTTGACTGAGAAGTTGGACCCTCTTCTCTCCTTCCTCGCCTCCTTCGACCTTTCCCGCCGTCTGTCTCCTCCAACCCACAAGGCCGGCATCCAGCTGGACCTGATCTTCACCAGGCACTGCGATCTATCCTCTCCATGTATCTTCATGTCCTTCTCCCTCTTCGTCCTTTCCCCCACCTCCCACTCTCCCCCTACCCAGATGGTGATGTCCCGTCGCAATCTCCGCACACTCACCCCTGCCGATCTCTCCTCTTCTGTTCTCTCTGCCCTCCCTCCTCCTGATTCGTTCTCTGTTCAACCCCCTGATATTGCCACTGACCTTCTTCTCTCTACCCTGTCCTCCTCTCTGGACACTCTCTGTCCCCTCACCTCCAGGTCGGCACGTCCAACTCCACGTGCCCCCTGGTTGTCGATGTCGTTGACGATTTTGCCTACTTCTTTGACAAGAAGGTCAACAATATCCGATCCTCCTTCCCTGACCCCCCGGCTGATGCTCGCATCAACCACCCATGTCTTCCCCCCACCGTCCTACATCCCTCCCTTACCCGTTTCTCTCCCCTCTGAACAGATGATCTTCTCCACCTCCTCACATCCAGCCACCCTACCTCATGCTCTCTTGATCCCTCCCCTCTGCTTCAGTCCACTGCGCCTGAACTCCTGCCCTTCCTGACACACATCATCAACGCATCTCTGACATCTGGATGCTTTTCCCGCTGCTTTCAAGACTGCCAGAGTCACCGCCCTCCTGAAGAAACCAACACTCGACCCCTCTGAACTCAAGAACTACAGACCAGTATCCCTTTTGCCCTTCTTATCCAAAACTCTTGAACTTGCTTTCTTTAACCAATTGTCCTTGTATCTCCACCAGAACTGCCTCTTGGATCCCCACCAATCTGGTTTTAAGGCAGGTCACTCGACAGAAACTGCCCCTCTGGCAGTGACGGAGTCGCTCCATGTTGCTAGAGCTAATTTGCTATCATCGGCCCTGATACCTGTCTGCAGCATTCGACACTTTTAACCACCGGATTCTCCTGCCAGATCCTCCTCTCCACCCTTGAGGGGATGGGTGTCTCGGGCTCTGCTCTCTCCTTGTTTGCATCCTACCTGACGGGTCGCTCCTACCAGGTGGCACTGGGAGGGTCTGTGTCGGAACCACACAGACTGACTACTGGGGTTCCACAAGGATCAGTCCTGGGTCCTCTTCTCTTCTCCCTCTACACAACGTCCCTTGGTCCTGTTATCCACTCCCATGACTTATCCTACCACTGCTATGCTGACAACACCCAACTGGTCTTGTCGTTTCCCCCCTCAGACACGCAAGTGGAAACACGCATTGCCATGGGCTGTCCGCACCAAGACCTGGCTGTCACTATTGATGACGCTGTGGTGACACCTACTCGGACCGCAAGGAATCTGGGTGTGACCCTGGACGACCAACTGTCGTTATCGGCAAACATTGCATCGGTGACACGCTCCTGCAGATTCCTCCTCTACAACATTAGGAGGATTCGGCCTTTTCTCAATGAAAAGGCTGCGCAGGTGCTCATCCAGGTTCTTGTCATCTCCCGGCTGGACTACTGCAACTCCCTCCTTGCTTGCACCCCGGCATTTGCCATCAGGCCCCTGGAGCTCATTCAGAAAGCTGCAGCTCGCCTGGTGTTAAACCGCCCCAAGTTCTCCCACACATCTACCCTCCTTCGACTACACTGGCTCCCTGTAGCTGCTCGCATGTCACAACCGGGTGATTAGGTGGGACCCAGAACGCAGACCAAGACACAGTGGAGCTATAACGTGAAGCTTTATTTAAGCATACAGACAACAGAGAGTGATCAGGGGGTCTGGAAACCGGGAAGTCAGATTAGCGGAGTACCGGCAGGGAGTAGACAGGCGCGTGGTCTGGGACGGGCGAGGGGTCTGGATACCGGGAGGTCGATCTGCGGAGTACCGGCAGGTATGAGACCGGCGAGTAGTGCGGGACGGGAGAGGAGTCTGGGTACCGGGAGGTCAAAGTAGCGACAGGTATCGCTTAGGGGCCTCTTCGCTGAGTTGTACTCTTACCTTCCTTTGTTGAAACACACTATTGTAAGTCGCTTTGGATAAAAGCGTCTGCTATATGACTGTAATGTAATGTAACCACAGTCTGCTACTGGTTCTACTGGGAGCTGTCCAGTACAACCACAGTCTAGAGTGAAATTCCTCCTAAGGATTCCCCATTAAGTGTTAAAGAGATTGTATGAAAAGTAAATCACTGTTTTCTCCCAACATGCAAAGCATCATTAAAATGTAATATCATGTATTTACTGTTACTGGAGCTTGACCTTTATAGCAGCCTTCAGGTGGCCCATGGCCCAGGTTTTCGTTGATGAATTACTGTAATAATAATGTTAAAGCTTATTGATGTGACTCTGCTCTTCCCTCTCTCTGTTTCTCCCTCTCTGCTCCCTCTCTCCCTTTCTGCTTCTCCCTCCCTTCCTTCCTCTCTGCTCCCTCCCTCTCTCTCTACTCCCTCCCCCCCTCTACTCCCTCCCTCTCTTCTCCTCCCTCCCTCCCTCCCTCCCTCCCTCCCTCTCTCCTCCTCCCTCCCTCTCTTCTCCTCCATCCCTCTCTGCTCCTCCCTCTCTGCTTCCTCCCTCCCTCTTTGCTCCCTCCCTCTCTGCTCCCTTCCTCCCTCTCTGCTCCTCCCTCCCTCTCTGCTCCTCCCTCCATCCCTCTCTGCTCCCTCCCTCCCTCTCTGCTCCTCCCTCCATCCCTCTCTGCTCCCTCCCTCTCTGCTCCTCCCTCCCTCTCTGCTCCCTCCCTCTCTGCTCCTCCTTCCCTCTCTGCTCCCTCCCTCCCTCTCTGCTCCTCCCTCTCTCCCTCTCTGCACCCTCCCTCTCTGCTCCTCCCTCCCTCTCTGCTCCTCCCTCCCTCTCTGCTCCTCCCTCTCTGCTCCTCCCTCCCTCTCTGCTCCTCCCTCCCTCTCTGCTCCTCCCTCCCTCTCTGCTTCCTCCCTCTCTGCTCCTCCCTCCCTCTTGGTCACTAATAGCTAACAAATGGCTTTGGTATTAATAACAAATTGGACCCAAATTAAATCTCTTAAATCGTATTAAAATACTCAAACAATAGAACAGACTGTATAACGGAACAATCTATGGAATGTCTACCACTGGTCACACACACACACACACACACACACACACATACACACACACACACACACACACATACACACACACACACACACACACACACACACACACACACACACATTACTACACACACACACACACACACACACACACACACACACACACACACAGGTGTGTTGAGTGTCCTAAGCGGGGTGTTCTCCCAGGGCCTGTCAGTGCTGACCTGGTCCCCACGGCCCACGCATCACATCACCTGCCGTGTCCTCTGGCCCATGAGAACACGCCCACGTGCACCTGCTTCACGTGCACCTGCTTCACGTGCACCTGCTTCACGTGCACCTGCTCCACGTGCACCTGCTTCACGTGCACCTGCTTCACGTGCACCCGCTTCACGTGCACCCGCTTCACGTGCACCCGCTTCACGTGCACCCGCTTCACGTGCACACAAAAACGTGCACGTGCTTCATGTGCAGGACAGGCGCATTGTATAGTAACATAACTGGACCTGTACACACTATATATATATATATATATATATATATATATATATATATATATATATATATTCAGATTCAGATTCAGATTCAAGATAACTTTATTTATCCCGAGGGAAATTAAGGTGCAACAGTTGAAACAGGGGGAATAAATGCACACAAAACATACTAATACCTAAAAGCTAAATAACAACAAACTAACTAAACTAAACTAGTATAAACAAAATATAACTAAATAACTCTAAATGAAATCTAAATGTATTGATAGATGAATAGATGAATTGCACAATTGACAGTATTATTACAGTAATACGTAGGTATATACAATACACAACAATACGTATAGTGCAAATTGGCAGTAATAAATACTAATAAATAACTATATATATATTCTATATTTACTGTATAGTATCGCAACCATTTTGAAAGATGTCAAACAAGCACATAAGCAGTGCTTGATGGAATGTACACTGTGTATTAAATGAGTTCAATCAGATTGGGCTCAAAGAAATCCATTCCTCATCAAGATGACCACAATGGATGCCTTTCATTAGTCGGTGGCAAATGGGAGGAGAAATCCATGGAAAGTTCATGAGTTCTCCGTCAGGGTTAAGGACAAGGACAGTTCCTCCCGACCCTGTAGGGCAGGCAGGGGGAGTGTCCACCAGAGGAGTCCGCTGCTCCTCCATCACCAGAGCCCTGCTGGGCGGGACTCTGCACGTGTCCCTAATGGGTAGAATCTCCCATCCTCATCGCGCCCGGCGCTGCTGCTGGAAGACGGCCCTTTAAATAATGAACGAGGTCTCTGGGAAGAGACCAGACCGGAGACGGGATAGGGGGCTGTGATCCAAACTGTTGAGCCCCAGCGGAGGTGTTGGGTTACGACCCGCTCATGCCGGGGTGTAGATTTACAACACATCTTCTGTTGGGTCATTTCACACCCAAAGAAGCCTCCTGGTCTCTAAGCGGGTGTTGAGCTGGGCGGGGGGAGGGAGCTGGGAGCTGATGCCCAGTTAAAAGCTTTTCACCGTGTCTGCCAGCGGTAAATAATTCATGTCGGTACAGGCAGAGCGCTGAAGGCTGGTTTATTCATCTCACAATCGCCGTTTGATAATACGGGACCGGGACTCAAACTAGCCGCCCTGGTGGACCCCCCCGCCCAGTCGGATCACCGCACAACTCAATCCCAATCCATCACTTCGGACCGCCACCGAGTCCGCTCCATGACCTCAGTTATCCAGAGAGTAAAGGTCTTCACCACATCCTGCCGGTCACATGTTGTGTTAACACCAGCATTCACTTTGAAAACCTGCCAGGGAGTCATCCACTCATTGTGAAGCTGGACGATGAACCGGCCCTTCATTTAATGAAATATTATTAATAATATATATTAATATTTACCGGCTGTGAGTGCTATTGGATGGTCCTGATCTATTGGAAATACCCATTTTTGTGCGTTACAAATGAATTTGAGTAGATAAAGATTAGCCAGCGCTAGAGAGAGAGAGCTGGGGTCCTAAACGCTGGTTCTAATATCAGGATATTATGGTCTAAATGAGATTTCATCATTCAAGAGTTGATTGACATTCAGAGTGGATCGTTTCCATTGGTCTAAACGTTATACCCCGCCCACTCGGTGTTGATGACCTTCTAGACTAACTGGCTCCTGTCAGCCTCTGGTTTCAGCCAACCAGAGGCTGGCAGAAACAACCAGCCGACTCGGCACTCCAGGTACCATCGTCTGGAATAACCGCCCGGTTTCCGGTTACCACGGAAACCGGCTACAGAAATCCCCGAGGGTCCATTTTGACACCAGACTCAGCGGTTCTCCATTGGCTGATTGCTCCTGATGGGCTGGAGGGCTGAGGGACAATCCACATGAGACTGATGATGTGTTCTTAATGTGTTATGATACACCAGGTGATACCAGAGAGGGATACCAGAGGGGGATACCAGAGAGGGATACCAGAGAGGGATACCAGAGAGGGATACCAGAGGGGGATACCAGAGAGGGATACCAGAGGGGGATACCAGAGAGGGATACCAGAGAGGGATACCAGAGGGGGATACCAGAGAGGGATACCAGAGAGGGATACCAGAGGGGATACCAGAGAGGGATACCAGAGAGGGATACCAGAGGG
>CM051005.1:2293860-2296360 GCA_027704905.1 Muraenolepis orangiensis | reverse complement strand
CTTGCGTTGGTGGAAATGAGGCATTAGTGAACTACTACTCACAACTTAGTGAACTACTACTAATCACTAAGTGAACTACTACTAACCACTTGGTAAACTACTACTAACCACTTGGTAAACTACTACTAATCACAAGTGATTAGCAGTAGTTTAAGTGATTCGTAGTAGTAAATTAATTGATTGGCAGTTAATTAAATGATTAGTAGAAAGTAATCTCTCTCCATTGTGAGAGAGAGAGAGAGAGAGAGAGAGAGAGAGAGAGAGAGAGAGAGAGAGAGAGAGAGAGAGAGAGAGAGAGAGAGAGAGAGAGAGAGAGAGAGAGAGAGAGAGAGACAGAGCACACACACACACACAGAGAGAGAGAGAGAGAGAGAGAGAGAGACACACACACACACACAGAGAGACAGAGAGAGAGAGAGAGAGAGAGAGAGAGAGAGAGAGAGAGAGAGAGAGAGAGAGAGAGAGAGAGAGAGAGAGAGAGAGATAGAGAGAGAGCGAGAGAGAGAGAGAGAGAGAGAGAGAGAGAGAGAGAGAGAGATGTAGTTATCCTGTGGTGGTGACTCTCTGGGGTGACCACTTGAATAATTCATCCTCACAGAGAGAGGGGAGACAGGAAATACCTGAGTCATCCTCCTCCTCCTCCTCCTCCTCCTCCTCCTCCTCCTCCTGCTCACCCCCCGTCTGCCTCATCCGCCGGTCCCGGCCTCACCTCGACCCAAGGCTGTCCGTCCTCATGGAGAGGAACATTGTGAGGCGGTGAGGTTGGCTCTATGTGGGGAGAAGACGTTAAGTCTGGTGTTCCTCTCTGGACTCCTCTCACAGGAGCTGCAGGAGAACCCATCAATCAATCAATCAATCAATCAATCATTGAGGAAGCGAATTGTCTGGCGCTGTCATTAACATTACTCTATCATAACATGTCATTAACATTACTCTATCATAACATGTCATTAACATTACTCTATCATAACATGTCATTAACATTACTCTATCATAACATGTCATTAACATTACTCTATCATAACATGTCATTAACATTACACTATCATAACATGTCATTAACATTACACTATCATAACATGTCATTAACATGACACTATCATAACATGTCATCAACAATACACTATCATAACATGTCATTAACATTACTCTATCATAACATGTCATTAACATTACACTATCATAACATGTCATTAACATTACACTATCATAACATGTCATTAACATTACACTATCATAACATGTCATTAACATTACACTATCATAACATGTCATTAACATTACACTATCATAACATGTCATTAACATTACAGTATCATAACATGTCATTAACATGACTCTATCATAACATGTCATTAACATTACTCTATCATAACATGTCATTAACATGACACTATCATAACATGTCATTAACATTACACTATCATAACATGTCACTAACATTACAGTATCATAACATGTCATTAACATTACACTATCATAACACGTAATTAACATTACACTATCATAACACGTCATTAACATTACACTATCATAACATGTCATTAACATGACACTATCATAACATGTCATTAACATGACACTAACATAACATGTCATTAACATGACACTATCATAACATGTCATTAACATGACACTATCATAACATGTCATTAACATTACTCTATCATAACATGTCACTAACATTACACTATCATAACATGTCATTAACATTACACTATCATAACATGTCATTAACATAACATGTCATTAACATGACACTATCATAACATGTCATTAACATGACACTATCATAACATGTCATTAACATTACTCTATCATAACATGTCACTAACATTACACTATCATAACATGTCATTAACATTACACTATCATAACATGTCATTAACATTACACTATCATAACATGTCATTAACATGACACTATCATAACATGTCATTAACATGACACTATCATAACATGTCATTAACATGACACTATCATAACATGTCCTTAACATGACACTATCATAACATGTCCTTAACATGACACTATCATAACATGTCCTTAACATGACACTATCATAACATGTCATTAACATGACACTATCATAACATGTCATTAACATGACACTATCATAACATGTCATTAACATTACACTATCATACTTTGCTAGACTTTCTGGACTCATCACAGTTACTGCTCTGTATTCATGATGCTGCTGCACTACTGGCACTTTAAAATACTTTTTGCATATGAATATATCATCCATCAGGTGTGTGTTGTTTATAGTATATAGTATAGTATATAGTTAGCAGTATATAGTATAGTATGTAGTATATAGTGTTGTTTATAGTATATAGTGTTGTTTATAGTATATAGTAGGTAGTATATAGTGTTGTTTATAGTATATAGTAGGTAGTATATAGTGGTGTTTATAGTATATAGTAGGTAGTATATAGTGGTGTTTATAGTATATAGTAGGTAGTATATAGTGTTGTTTATAGTATATAGTATAGTA
>CM051005.1:2218860-2288860 GCA_027704905.1 Muraenolepis orangiensis | reverse complement strand
AAGATGGGCCAGAGGTTATGTTTACACCTGTCTGTCTTTCTGTCTGTCTGTTAGCAAGATAACTCCAAAAGTTATATGCGACTAAATAAATAACGCTACGCTAAATGCTTCTCTAACAGTGTGTGGCCATGGTGAGACGCCCCAGAATTGACCACTCAACAAGGTTAACCCTCCTCATCTTCCTCCTTATCTTCCTCCTCATCTTTCTCCTCGTCTTCATGTCACTGACAGACTTTTAATCAGGTTGCTATCGGCAACGCCCCCCTGGCTGGTTCTGCTTCAGGCCCGCGGGCCGGGATCTATGGCGGGTTACATCTTCAACATTCAGCCACAAGAGCAGCGTTCAGCTCCAGCACACCCAGCGTATGAAGTGTATATCACCCTCTACACCTCCACCTCTCAAAGCCCCCTGGGGAACAAGAAGAAGGATATTCTGACCGTCTAGTCCCTCACTCATCTGAGTGACTGGCTTAGAATAATATAATATATACCGAACATCAGAGGAGGCTGGTCCATTCATAAAAAGGACGACCATTCTCCCTAAAATTTCAGAGAAAAAGAAACTTGCAAGAGAAAAATAAATTCACATAAATTTGACAGATTAAACACTTCGAAGGCCCAACAATCCTGTCCCCGTGTCAAAGTACCAACAGCGCCCCCTACTGCAATTTAAAATGAGTGTACGGAGGACCGTCCTCCAAGCTCCCATTGAAGTCCATTCTAACCCCGACCCGAGCAGCAGGTGAGTCCTGGTTTAACATGAGTACGGCAGTAGGGGCGGGTCTAGCCAGAGGCTCTGTGAACCAATCAGCAGAGCTCCATGCACTGGTAAGTACCCAATCAGAGTGTGTGTGTGTAGACTTCTTCATGTCTCACCCCAATCACACTTCAAGATCAATGATTTATCTCACTGCACTGATCTTTATTTAGTCTGAAATAATCAGGGATAGCAGTAATCTATTAGAAAACTTGATTGGCTTATACATTTCTCAAACTGGTCTTAGATTGATCTATTCTTTTGATACCAGGTCAGACTTCAGTAATCTCTAAATAAGAGCTGATTTATTTCTGATAAGACAAAGAACTCTTCTTTGTCTTACCCTAACCCTATGTACGGTTGTAAGCAACTTTTCCTTTGGAGAGCTAACAGTAGAGCTAACAGTAGAGCTAACAGTAGAGCTAACAGTAGAGCTAACAGTAGAGCTTACAATAGAGCTAACAATAGATCTAACAATAGAGCTAACAGTAGAGCTAACAGTAGAGCTAACAATAGAGCTAACCGTAGAGCTAACCGTAGAGCCAACAGTCCGTCCGGACACAGCGGACACTTCTACGGTGTCTCTGAGAAGGTCGGTGGAACCCGCGGTTCCGACAGACTAAAACCTCCCCTATGTTCAGTTCTGGAAAGGTTCCAGCCCTCCCACCGCCAAACACATCCCATCAAACGGCTCGTCGGACAGGAGCCGTCGTAAATCCCACGTGATGTCGTAAATCCCACGTGATTGGAAGCAGGAAGCCTCCACCGCCTTGACCCTCGGGGGGGAAACTTTGATTAAGGGCGAAGGATGTTCCTCCCGGTGTTCCGTTAGACCCCGCCCCTGTCCAGGTACCGCCCCCGGATCATCCCTCACCACGCCGTCCACGAGTGGTTTGCCACCGCTGATCGATGCCTTTTCATCCGTGAGACCTGAGGGGTCAGAGGTCACGTCTAATCATACCCCAGTGGGGGGAGGGGGGAGGGGGTAAGGCCGAGGCTTCATAATGAGGGCTAGACTTCGGTCTGGTCAGGGCTAACGGCTAGCGGGGTCGTGGCTGACGGCTAGCAGGAGTCAGGGCTAACGGCTAGCGGGTCGGTCGCGGCTGACGGCTAGCAGGGGTCAGGGCTAACGGCTAGCGGGGGTCAGGGCTAACACTTAGCTGGTCTTGGGCTAATGGCTAGTGGGTCGGGGCTAACGCTTATCCTGCCCGAGGCTATGCCGAGGCCGCGTCGGGTGTCGCTTGGTTAGGAAATGGCGGAACTTTATTGGCTCGTGGTTGAACTTCTGACACTGGGTTAAGATGGACGCCCATCGACATACAGTCCAATGGAGAATGGACTGAATGTGTGTGTGTGTATGTGTGTGTGTGTGTGTGTCTTTGAAAGTCAGATGCTGTGACAGGTACAGTTGGTTGTCATGGCGACCGTCTCCCTACCTCCGCGGTCCCTCGGTCTTCTTCCTGGTTCGCTGGGTCCCGGTTGGACCTCCATCCCTCCTCCTGGACGGGTCTCTGAGCTCCCCCCCAGCCTGGGGAGGATAGTGTTAGCATTATAGTATAGTGTTGTTTATAGTAGGTAGTATATAGTGGTGTTTATAGTATATAGTAGGTAGTATATAGTGTTGTTTATAGTATATAGTATAGTATATAGTGTTGTTTATAGTATATAGTAGGTAGTATATAGTGTTGTTTATAGTATAGTAGTAGTATATAGTGTTGTTTATAGTATATAGTAGGTAGTATATAGTGTTGTTTATAGTATATAGTATAGTATATAGTGTTGTTTATAGTATATAGTATAGTATATAGTAGGTAGTATATAGTGTTGTTTATAGTATATAGTAGGTAGTATATAGTGTTGTTTATAGTATATAGTAGGTAGTATATAGTGTTGTTTATAGTATATAGTATAGTATATAGTAGGTAGTATATAGTGTTCTTTATAGTATATAGTATAGTATATAGTGTTGTTTATAGTATATAGTAGGTAGTATATAGTGGTGTTTATAGTATATAGTAGGTAGTATATAGTGTTGTTTATAGTATATAGTATAGTATATAGTAGGTAGTATATAGTGTTGTTTCTAGTATATAGTGGGTAGTATATAGTGTTGTTTATAGTATATAGTATAGTATATAGTAGGTAGTATATAGTGTTGTTTATAGTATATAGTATAGTATATAGTAGGTAGTATATAGTGTTGTTTCTAGTATATAGTAGGTAGTATATAGTGTTGTTTCTAGTATATAGTAGGTAGTATATAGTGTTGTTTATAGTATATAGTAGGTAGTATATAGTGTTGTTTATAGTATATAGTATAGTATATAGTAGGTAGTATATAGTGTTGTTTCTAGTATATAGTAGGTAGTATATAGTGTTGTTTCTAGTATATAGTAGGTAGTATATAGTGTTGTTTATAGTAGGTAGTATATAGTGTTGTTTATAGTATATAGTAGGTAGTATATAGTGGTGTTTATAGTATATAGTGTTGTTTATAGTATATAGTATAGTATATAGTAGGTAGTATATAGTGGTGTTTATAGTATATAGTATAGTATATAGTAGGTAGTATATAGTGTTGTTTATAGTATATAGTAGGTAGTATATAGTGTTGTTTATAGTATATAGTAGGTAGTATATAGTGTTGTTTATAGTATATAGTAGGTAGTATATAGAGGTGTTTATAGTATATAGTAGGTAGTATATAGAGGTGTTTATAGTATATAGTAGGTAGTATATAGTGGTGTTTATAGTATATAGTAGGTAGTATATAGAGGTGTTTATAGTATATAGTAGGTAGTATATAGTGTTGTTTATAGTAGGTAGTATATAGTGTTGTTTATAGTATATAGTGGTGTTTATAGTATATAGTAGGTAGTATATAGTGTTGTTTATAGTATATAGTATAGTATATAGTAGGTAGTATATAGTGGTGTTTATAGTATATAGTATAGTATATAGTAGGTAGTATATAGTGTTGTTTATAGTATATAGTAGGTAGTATATAGTGTTGTTTATAGTATATAGTAGGTAGTATATAGTGTTGTTTATAGTATATAGTAGGTAGTATATAGAGGTGTTTATAGTATATAGTAGGTAGTATATAGAGGTGTTTATAGTATATAGTAGGTAGTATATAGTGGTGTTTATAGTATATAGTAGGTAGTATATAGAGGTGTTTATAGTATATAGTAGGTAGTATATAGTGGTGTTTATAGTATATAGTATAGGCGGGTAGACTGAGATCGACTGAGAGACAGAGAGGTGAACTCTCTCTCCTGGGTCCTGATACTCCTGGACCCAGGAGAGAGAGGTGAACTCTCTCTCCTGGGTCCTGGTACTCCTGGACCTGGTCTGCAGCATTGGACTCTGAACCACCAGATCGTCCTCTCCACCCTTGAGGGGATGGGTGTCTCGGGCTCTGCTCTCTCCTTGTTTGCATCCTACCTGACGGGTCGCTCCTACCAGGTGGCACTGGGAGGGTCTGTGTCGGAACCACGCAGACTGACCACTGGGATCGGTCCTGGGTCCTCTTCTCTTCTCCCTCTACAAAACGTCCCTTGGTGCTGTTATCCACTCCCATGACTTATCCTACCGCTGCTATGCAGACGACAACTGGTGACCCAACTGGACACGCAAGTGGAAACAGGCATTCTGGCTTGCCTGGAAGCTCCACCTGGACCAGACTGAGCTGGTGTTCTACCAAAGGCCTGACGCACCGAGACCCGGCTGGTGATGCTGTGGTGACCTCATACCAACCACTATTACTAGTACTACCTTGTACCAACAACTAGGTCTAACTATTACTAGTACTACCTTGTACCAACAACTAGGTCTAACTATTACTAGTACTACCTTGTACCAACAACTAGGTCTAACTATTACTAGTACTACCTTGTACCAACTAATATTACTAGTACGACTGTATACTAACGACTAGGTCCAACCTAGTTTGAGGCCAGGGTTCGATTCCCTCCAGTTACGTCCTCAACTGAGTGTCACCGCAGCTTCCATCCCATAATGTGCTGGCATTTAACGGGAATAATGAGCGTCTGTTGCCTGGACAACGAAGCCCACAAAGACAGAGAACATAAAAAGAAGTAAGTGATACCCAGCATGAGGGATGGGGGAGACAGGCAATTAAAACACCCCTCTCTCTCTCTCTCTCTCTCTCTCTCTCCCCCTCTCGCTAACGGTGATGTAGCTAGCTGGAGGCGGTCCTGGACCCACCCAGGGGGTTATTTTTAGCCTGGGCCTCGGAGGTGAGGTCCAGGAGGACGAGGCTAACCAACTCCAGCCTCAGTGTCAGTAGATGACATGAGGAGAAGCTAATGGGTTAGCCTGATGGATGGGGATGGTTAACTTCCCTCAGTACTGAGCAGTGACTGAGTGGGCCACACTATTATTATTATTATTATGATTCATATTGTGATTATTATTATGATCATTATTATTATCATTATTATTTTATTGAGTATGATTCATATTAATATGATGATTATAATTACTAGTCACTGTGTCCAATCTATGAACAAACTTATGAATAAATCACATGACTGACTGCCGTGTGTGTGTGTGTGTGTGCGTCCCTGTGTGTGTGTGTGTGTGTGTGTCCCTGTGTGTGTGCGTCCGTGTGTGTGTGTGTGTGTGTGTGTGTGTGTGTGTGTGTGCGTGCTGTGTGTGTGTGTGTGTCGTGTGTGTGTGTGTGTGTGTGTGTGTGTGTGTGTGTGTGTGTGTGTTACCCGGGGCATGCTAAGCAGCAGGTGTCCGGTTGTCTGGGACCGGCAGGCCGAGGAGCTGTCAGGTCTCACCTCCACCGGGAGAACCAACTGGAAGATCTGGAGAGAGAGAGAGAGAGAGACAGAGACAGAGACAGAGAGAGAGAGAGAGAGTATGTATCAGAGGTCGCCAAGGAAACATCTGATCTCAGCTCATAAATCAGAGCCACTAAACTCTATTAAGATGTAAGGAGAAGATGCTGATGGATGAATACTCTCATATACCCCATATACCCCTACCTGCTCCTGAATGACCTCTAACCCCTACCTGCTCCTGAATGACCTCTAAGCCCTACCTGCTCCTTAATGACCTCTAACCCCTACCTGCTCCTGCTCCTTAATGACCTCTAACCCCTACCTGCTCCTTAATGACCTCTAACCCCTACCTGCTCCTTAATGACCTCTAACCACTACCTGCTCCTTAATGACCTCTAACCCCTACCTGCTCCTTAATGACCTCTAACCCCTACCTGCTCCTTAATGACCTCTAACCCCTACCTGCTCCTTAATGACCTATAACCCCTACCTGCTCCTTAATGACCTATAACCCCTACCTGCTCCTTAATGACCTATAACCCCTACCTGCTCCTTAATGACCTCTAACCCCTACCTGCTCCTTAATGACCTCTAACCCCTACCTGCTCCTTAATGACCTATAACCCCTACCTGCTCCTTAATGACATCTAACCCCTACCTGCTACTTAATGACCTCTAACCCCTACCTGCTCCTTAATGACCTCTAACCCCTACCTGCTCCTTAATGACCTATAACCCCTACCTGCTCCTTAACGACCTATAACCCCTACCTGCTCCTTAATGACCTATAACCCCTACCTGCCCCTTAATGACCTCTAACCCCCACCTGCTCCTTAATGACCTCTAACCCCTACCTGCTCCTTAATGACCTGTCTCTGTACTGTCTAACCTCTACCTGCTCCTTAATGACCCGTCTCTGTACTGTCTAACCCCTACCTGCTCCTTAATGACCGTCTCTGTACTGTCTAACCCTACCTGCTCCTTAATGACCTGTCTCTGTACTGTCTAACCCCTACCTGCTCCTTAATGACCTCTCTCTGTACTGTCTAACCCCTACCTGCTCCTTAATGACCCGTCTCTGTACCGTCTAACCCCTACCTGTTCCTTAATGACTTGTCTCTGTACTGTCTAACCCTTTCCTGCTCCTTAATTACCTGTCTAACCCCTACCTGCTCCTTAATGACCCGTCTCTGTACTGTCTAACCCCTACCTGCTCCTTAATGACCCGTCTCTGTACTGTCTAACCCCTACCTGCTCCTTAATGACCTGTCTCTGTACTGTCTAACCCCTACCTGCTCCTTAATGACCCGTCTCTGT
Source organism: Muraenolepis orangiensis (assembly GCA_027704905.1). Classification (NCBI taxonomy): domain Eukaryota; kingdom Metazoa; phylum Chordata; class Actinopteri; order Gadiformes; family Muraenolepididae; genus Muraenolepis; species Muraenolepis orangiensis. Next base: position 2,281,972 of record CM051005.1, on the reverse strand, counting down.
ACCGTCTAACCCCTACCTGCTCCTTAATGACCTGTCTCTGTACTGTCTAACCCCTACCTGCTCCTTAATGACCTGTCTCTGTACTGTCTAACCCCTACCTGCTCCTTAATGACCTGTCTCTGTACTGTCTAACCCCTACCTGCTCCTTAATGACCTGTCTCTGTACTGTCTAACCCCTACCTGCTCCTTAATGACCTGTCTCTGTACTGTCTAACCCCTACCTGCTCCTTAATGACCTGTCTAACCCCTACCTGCTCCTTAATGACCTGTCTCTGTACTGTCTAACCCCTACCTGCTCCTTAATGACCTGTCTAACCCCTACCTGCTCCTTGATGACCTGTCTCTGTACTGTCTAACCCCTACCTGCTCCTTAATGACCTGTCTCTGTACTGTCTAACCCCTACCTGCTCCTTAATGACCTGTCTCTGTACCGTCTAACCCCTACCTGCTCCTTAATGACCTGTCTAACCCCTACCTGCTCCTTAATGACCTGTCTCTGTACTGTCTAACCCCTACCTGCTCCTTAATGACCCGTCTAACCCCTACCTGCTCCTTAATGACCTGTCTCTGTACTGTCTAACCCCTACCTGCTCCTTAATGACCCGTCTCTGTACCGTCTAACCCCTACCTGTTCCTTAATGACTTGTCTCTGTACTGTCTAACCCCTACCTGCTCATTAATGACCTGTCTAACCCCTACCTGCTCCTTAATGACCCGTCTCTGTACTGTCTAACCCCTACCTGCTCCTTAATGACCTGTCTCTGTACTGTCTAACCCCTACCTGCTCCTTAATGACCTGTCTCTGTACTGTCTAACCCCTACCTGCTCATTAATGACCTGTCTAACCCCTACCTGCTCCTTAATGACCCGTCTCTGTACTGTCTAACCCCTACCTGCTCCTTAATGACCTGTCTAACCCCTACCTGCTCCTTAATGACCCGTCTCTGTACTGTCTAACCCCTACCTGCTCCTTAATGACCTGTCTAACCCCTACCTGCTCCTTAATGACCTCTGACCCCACCTGCTCCTTAATGACCTGTCTAACCCCTACCTGCTCCTTAATGACCTGTCTAACCCCTACCTGCTCCTTAATGACCCGTCTCTCTACTGTCTAACCCCTACCTGCTCCTTAATGACCTGTCTCTGTACTGTCTAACCCCTACCTGCTCCTTAATGACCCGTCTCTGTACTGTCTAACCCTTACCTGCTCCTTAATGACCTGTCTCTGTACTGTCTAACCCCTACCTGCTCCTTAATGACCTGTCTCTGTACTGTCTAACCCCTACCTGCTCCTTAATGACCTGTCTCTGTACTGTCTAACCCCTACCTGCTCCTTAATGACCTGTCTCTGTACCGTCTAACCCCTACCTGCTCCTTAATGACCTGTCTCTCTACTGTCTAACCCCTACCTGCTCCTTAATGACTTAATGAACACTTGGTACCTTTCCTTTGATGGTCACACGTACGTAGGTGGGCTGGATGTCCACCTCCAACAGGGACGTGTCCATGTGTCTGCGTGTGGGATCATGGGAGATGTAGTTTTAGTTTGGACACAGGAGAACGTTCAGTCTCAGGTTGATCAGATGGAGGGACAGTACCTGTACACAGCCAGGTCCAACAGGACGGTGCCCGCTTCCTCGTCCTCAGACAGACAGAATTCCAGCCTGTAGACAGACGGTCAGTCAGACAGACAGACAGACACACAGATAGTCAGACAATCAGAGAGACAGACAAACAGACAGCTAGTTCGTCAGACAGACAGGGTAACTCCAACCTGACACACGTCAGTTTCAGTTAAATGTCCACATGGAGGCAGACACCTTCACCTCTTCATGCCCCCTGACCTCTGACCCTGCCCCCCGGCTGACACCATCCTGCTGCCGTCAAGGCAACCCAGAGATGGATGGAGATGGGCTATCACACCCTACGCCCCCTGTCTCACCCCCGCCTCCCCCTGTCTCACCCCTCCGCCCCCAGTCTCCCCCCTCTGCCCCCGTCTCAGCCCGCCTCCCCCTGTCTCCCCCCCTCCCCCTGTCTCTCCCCTCCCCCCCTCCTCCCCCTGTCTCTCCCCTCCCCCCCGTCTCTCCCCTCCCCCCCGTCTCTCCCCTCCCCCCCTCCTCCCCCTGTCTCTCCCCTCCCCCCCTCCCCCTGTCTCTCCCCTCCCCCCCTCCTCCCCCTGTCTCCCCCCCTGTCTCTCCCCCTCCCCCCCTCCTCCCCCTGTCTCCCCCCCTCCCCCCTCACACGGACACTGTGATGTCCTTCAGAACACGGATCATAGTAACTAGCAACTGGTTAGTAAGTAAAGTGAGTAACTAGTCACTGACTATGAACTGACAAGTAGCTAGTAATTAACTGGTTAGTAAGTAAAGTGAGTAACTAGTCACTGACTATGAACTGACAAGTAGCTAGTAATTAACTGGTTAGTAAGTAAAGTGAGTAACTAGTCACTGACTATGAACTGACAAGTAGCTAGTAATTAACTGGTTAGTAAGTAAAGTGAGTAACTAGTCACTGACTATGAACTGACAAGTAGCTAGTAATTAACTGGTTAGTAAGTAAAGTGAGTAACTAGTCACTGACTATGAACTGACAAGTAGCTAGTAATTAACTGGTTAGTAAGTAAAGTGAGTAACTAGTCACTGACTATGAACTGACAAGTAGCTAGTAATTAACTGGTTAGTAAGTAAAGTGAGTAACTAGTCACTGACTATGAACTGACAAGTAGCTAGTAATTAACTGGTTAGTAAGTAAAGTGAGTAACTAGTCACTGACTATGAACTGACAAGTAGCTAGTAATTAACTGGTTAGTAAGTAAAGTGAGTAACTAGTCACTGACTATGAACTGACAAGTAGCTAGTAATTAACTGGTTAGTAAGTAAAGTGAGTAACTAGTCACTGACTATGAACTGACAAGTAGCTAGTAATTAACTGGTTAGTAAGTAAAGTGAGTAACTAGTCACTGACTATGAACTGACAAGTAGCTAGTAATTAACTGGTTAGTAAGTAAAGTGAGTAACTAGTCACTGACTATGAACTGACAAGTAGCTAGTAATTAACTGGTTAGTATCGTTAGGTTAGTAAGTCACTCGTAACTGACTAGTATATATAGTTAAGTTAGTAAGTGACTAATAACTGACTAGTATTTATAGTTACTAGCTAGTGAGTAGTTCAGTTAGAAAGTGACAAATACGTGACTAGTATGTAGTTATTAACTGGTTAGTATAGTTCAGTTAGTAAGGGACTAGCAAGTGTCTACTACCTTGTTAATAACTAATTAGTATAGTTCAGTTAGTAAGGGACTAGCAAGTGTCTACTACCTTGTTAATAACTAATTAGTATAGTTCAGTTAGTAAGGGACTAGCAAGTGTCTACTACCTTGTTAATAACTAATTAGTATAGTTCAGTTAGTAAGGGACTAGCAAGTGTCTACTACCTTGTTAATAACTAATTAGTATAGTTCAGTTAGTAAGGGACTAGCAAGTGTCTACTACCTTGTTAATAACTAATTAGTATAGTTCAGTTAGTAAGGGACTAGCAAGTGTCTACTACCTTGTTAATAACTAATTAGTATAGTTCAGTTAGTAAGGGACTAGCAAGTGTCTACTACCTTGTTAATAACTAATTAGTATAGTTCAGTTAGTAAGGGACTAGCAAGTGTCTACTACCTTGTTAATAACTAATTAGTATAGTTCAGTTAGTAAGGGACTAGCAAGTGTCTACTACCTTGTTAATAACTAATTAGTATAGTTCAGTTAGTAAGGGACTAGCAAGTGTCTACTACCTTGTTAATAACTAATTAGTATAGTTCAGTTAGTAAGGGACTAGCAAGTGTCTACTACCTTGTTAATAACTAATTAGTATAGTTCAGTTAGTAAGGGACTAGCAAGTGTCTACTACCTTGTTAATAACTAATTAGTATAGTTCAGTTAGTAAGGGACTAGCAAGTGTCTACTACCTTGTTAATAACTAATTAGTATAGTTCAGTTAGTAAGGGACTAGCAAGTGTCTACTACCTTGTTAATAACTAATTAGTATAGTTCAGTTAGTAAGGGACTAGCAAGTGTCTACTACCTTGTTAATAACTAATTAGTATAGTTCAGTTAGTAAGGGACTAGCAAGTGTCTACTACCTTGTTAATAACTAATTAGTATAGTTCAGTTAGTAAGGGACTAGCAAGTGTCTACTACCTTGTTAATAACTAATTAGTATAGTTCAGTTAGTAAGGGACTAGCAAGTGTCTACTACCTTGTTAATAACTAATTAGTATAGTTCAGTTAGTAAGGGACTAGCAAGTGTCTACTACCTTGTTAATAACTAATTAGTATAGTTCAGTTAGTAAGGGACTAGCAAGTGTCTACTACCTTGTTAATAACTAATTAGTATAGTTCAGTTAGTAAGGGACTAGCAAGTGTCTACTACCTTGTTAATAACTAATTAGTATAGTTCAGTTAGTAAGGGACTAGCAAGTGTCTACTACCTTGTTAATAACTAATTAGTATAGTTCAGTTAGTAAGGGACTAGCAAGTGTCTACTACCTTGTTAATAACTAATTAGTATAGTTCAGTTAGTAAGGGACTAGCAAGTGTCTACTACCTTGTTAATAACTAATTAGTATAGTTCAGTTAGTAAGGGACTAGCAAGTGTCTACTACCTTGTTAATAACTAATTAGTATACTTCAGTTAGTAAGGGACTAGTAAAGTGTCTACTACCTTGTTAATAACTAATTAGTATAGTTCAGTTAGTAAGGGACTAGTAAGTGTCTACTACCTTGTTAATAACTAATTAGTATAGTTCAGTTAGTAAGGGACTAGTAAGTGACGAGTACCTTGTTGATAACTAGTTAGTATAGTTCAGTTTGTGTCTTACTAAGTGACTAGTGACTAGTATCTAGTAAGTAGCTGGTAGAGGATAGTAGAGTGAATACTTGGGCTGGTTGAGGTTGAGGACTCGTCCCTCAGGGGAGATGAGGGTCCTGAGTGTCTTGGGGTTCTGCTGTCCCTCCCTGTGAAGACAACACATCTACTACACATGGACTGACTTGGTTTACAATTAGTTATTCATATGAACTATTAATTGCCAATTGCTGTTGTGTGTAAAGAGTTTTTATTATACAATATGATTTCTGATTTTGATTCTATACTGTTTTTTGTTAACAAGATTTATGTTAATAAATAGAACATTTGAGTTATTTCTATTGTATTGAATTAACTGTTGTTTTGAATGGATGTATGCAACTCTGAGTGAAGCCTGGTGTTGCAGCGATACCTAGTGGCCAAGCAGGAGAACTGCGCCACATCAATTCACCAATATCACAACAATGACCATTAAGTAAACTACTAGATCATCAACATTACTCCATGATATCATAACACCATGAGTCTCGCCCCACTAACCAACACATCCCATAATATTATAATAACACCGCGCTTCGGCGGGTTTAGATCAATAGAATAGTCACACGGTAGACGACACCCACGCAGTTGTGGTTCTCTTCTTGGCCTCTAGGTGGCGGTGCGCCTCCAGCCGGGACTCGGGGGAGAAGGTGCAGGGTTTCTCCCAGAAGTCTCTCTCCTCCCTCTCCTCCCTCTCCTCCCTCTCCTCCTCTGTCTCCTTCCGTCCTGCACTGCGAATGAACAGTGAAGGAGAAGCTTTACAGAACATAGATTTATTGGAATTCAGTTCTTACAGGGCATTTATATATTAATATATATTTATATAGCGCTTTTAACCGCTCGTTTTAAGTGCTTCACATACACAGTGGCTCACATTCACCCATTCATCACCCATTCATTCACCCATTCATCACCCATTCATCACCCATTCATTCACCCATTCATTCACCGACGGCGGTGTCAGTCATGCAAGGAGACGGCTGGCTGGTCAGGAGCAGTTAGGGTGTCTTGCTCAGGGACACTTTTGGCTAGGAGGAGAAGGAGGAGGCGGGGAATCGAACCAGGGACCTTCTGGTGGCCAGACAACCGGTAGGCTGATCCCTCCATCATACATCTAGGTTCAACTCACACCTGTGGAGTCACACGATTTAGAAGTCCAGGTCACCTGTTGCCCTGAGTCACTCTCCCCTCCTCCTCCTCCCCACCGGCTCTGTTCTGCTGAGCCTCCTCCCTCTCCCGGGCTCTCCTCCTAGCGTACTCCTGCTCCTGCCGTCGGACGCTCCTCCTCACCTCCTCCAGGCCCTGTCCCGCCCGGATCCTCTCAGACCGGCTCACCTCCTGACCATCCAGCCACTGGGGGGTGAGAGAGAGAGAGAGAGAGAGAGAGAGAGAGAGAGAGAGAGAGAGAGAGAGAGAGAGAGAGAGCTGTACCTGTAGCTTTACCGGTAGCTGTCCCTGTAGCTGTACCAGTAGCTGAACCTGTAGCTGTACCAGTAGCTACCTGTAGCTATACCAGTAGCTATACCAGTAGCTATACCAGTAGCTGTACCGGTAGCTATACCAGTAGCTGTACCTGTAGCTGTACCAGTAGCTGTACCGGTAGTTGTACCGGTAGCTACCAGTAGCTGTGCCAGTAGCTGTACCTGTAGCTGTACCTATACCTGTAGCTGTACCGGTAGCTACCAGTAGCTATACCTGTAGCTGTACCAGTAGCTGTCCCTGTAGCTGAACCTGTAGCTACCTGTAGCTATACCAGTAGCTGTACCTGTAGCTGTACCTGTAGCTGTACCTGTAGCTACCTGTAGCTGTCCCTGTAGCTGTACCTGTAGCTGTCCCTGTAGCTATACCAGTAGCTGTACCTGTAGCTACCAGTAGCTGTCCCTGTAGCCGTACCAGTAGCTGTACCTGTAGCTACCAGTAGCTGTACCTGTAGCTACCAGTAGCTGTACCTGTAGCTGGGAGAGTGTGGCCACCACATACTGCCGGTAGCCCTGGTACTCGGAGCAGGGGTTCCCCACCAGGAAGAGTTGTCGGAGGTGGACGTTGTGTTTCAGCGAGCCCACGCTGCTCAGCTCACCCACAAAGTTCACCGTCAGGTCCAACTTCTGCAGGCTCTCGCACCCTGGGCCGGCAGATAGCGTGGATTCATGGGTTATTACCATGAAGAGTCTACTTCTTCATGGTAATACTGTTGGACATTAACAGCTCACGACAATGGCGGGGAAATTATAAAATGAAAAACGTTTTTTGAGAGAATTTCTATGTAGTAACCAGTAACTGTAGCTACCAGTAACTATACTTGTAGCTACCAAGTTATTATGGTTTATTATCATTAAGTGCCTTTTTGTTCATGGTAACAATAGTATTTCATAAATAATTAATAAAATAAATTAATAAATTAATAAAATTAATAAAAATACATTTTCCCTCTTTGTTTTCCTGAGGTGCATACACATTAACCTTAACCTTAAACCACGTGGACACCCAACACACACCTGAATTAGATATGTTGTTTTATATATATATCTATATATATATAGATATATATATATCTATATCATATCATATATATATATATATATATATAGATATATATATATATATATATATATATATATATATAGATATATATATATCTATATATATATAGATATATATATATAGATATATAGATATAGATATAGATATATAGATATGTGTGTGTCATTTAGTACACCAACGCAGGCTGACCTTGGAGGTTTTCGATGACTTCGATGTTGTTCAAGGCCAGGTTTAAATACTCTAACTTCTTCAGGCGACCCACGTTCTCTGTAGAGGATGAAGTGAATGTAATATATAATTAAATATCATATTAATATATAACAATGGATTTAATACAGTTGTGAGGGGCAGGGGTGGGTCTAGGAGGACCTGGTTCACCTTGATTAGATTAGATTACATTAGATTAGATTACATTAGAGTACAGAACAGAGAAAGGAGGTTGTCATCTAACCAGAGTGCACAAATATATAAAGAAATATATAATGAACAGTGGTTAAATAAGATGTAAAAACTGTCTACTAAAGAACTACTACTAAAAACAGGTATAAAATAACTTATAGAGTAGGTATGAGATATGTGAAGAATTGTAGGTATATATGTATATATATATATATATATATATATATATATATATATATATATATGTGTGCGTCTGTGGTCACAGTCCCACAGTAAGAGCCTACCGATCCGGGGGATGAGGTTGTTCTGCAGGTAGAGGATCTTCAGGTCTCGACACCATCTGTCTAGGTGCTGGAGCCTCTGGATGTCCTGCTGGTGGAGAGACACCTCCTCCAGGGAGGAGATCACACACTCGTTGTGCTCCGCCCGCCCACGCACCATCTCCTCCGTGACTGACCACACACACACACACACACACACACACACACACACACACACACACACACACACACACACACACACACACACACACACACACACACACACACACACACACACACACACACACACACACACACACACACACACACACACACAAATACACCACGGACACACACACAAACACACGCACGCACATTGACACACATTGACACGCTCAGTGAGCTCCTCATCTCCTTTGTGATGTGAGACTGATGGAAGGGAAACACCTCTCTATGTCTCTATGTCTCCCATATATAGACCCATGTCTATATGTCTTTTGTATATAGGTATGTGATATGTATTCATGCTAATGTGTTATGTCTATATATATGACATATATATAGTCATATATATAAATATATATATGACTATATATATAGTTATGCATTTTTCAGTGGCTCTGCCTCACTGCAAGCATGAATTATTAAAGTCAAATTCATACATAAATGTCTACGATACGTTGGACACATTAAAAAAACCGTCTAATAATAATAAAAGTGAACTTTAACTTACTATAAACCATGTCTGGCGTCGTTCCGTTGCTTTCACGGAGGTTGCTATGGAAACCAACCGTACACTGTTTCTAAAACCTCTCGACTAGCTAGCGTGTCTTATATTTTGAAGAAGCCAAATCCGGTAATGGTGTCGGAAGTGACGACACAACCGGACCTTAGTGCTTGTTGTGTTTTCTGTAGAGTTATGTCATTTGTGTAGTTTTGTTATTTCTTATTTACAATCTTTCTTATTTTCAATCGAATGTTTACGTTGAACCAGAGCTGCAAATAGCTAATTAAGTACCGCTTTGAGGTTCATTAGCCCAATAGTGCAGTCTCTCTTTAAGAGAGGGGCGTGCTGTGGGACCACGTGACCGGTGTTTACCTCTTGACAGGAAGCGCGAGATTCGTTTTCTTGGTACTGACTGTCAACCCGGTATGCAGCCGCTTGGTAAGCTCTCTTCATTTATTGTTTTCTTGTCTGCTATCGCTATGCTGTATCGTTGCACTGTGTTTACGTCCGCTCCCTTGTGTTGTATGAGAAAGAGAACGCGATAACGCTATGCTCCGGTAAATCCAAGCAGTTTAGTTACTGATGACATGGTGCTGTACTTCCTGATTTGCCGCGGGGCATTATGGGAGCTGTAGTTTTCTATGGCGGAGAAAGACGTGCATAGGCTTTGGTAGGAGTTGAATATGGTGTATAATGTTTGACATATGAAACGTATTTATAAAAGATTGTTAAGAATTATTATTGATTATTATTATTATATATAGGATATGGGTTGATATGTTATTGATTATTGTTATTGGGCTATTGTGGTGAGTGAGTTGTGATGTTTGTTATGTACACGAGAAATGAACATTGCATTCCTTACTTTTCAGGTTTATTACCTGCTTCCCTTCTAGAAAAATAAACAAACAAAAGTGGAAAACTGAGTAATATCCTTTGTACACCGGGTTGCCCTTTCCGTGGGGAGAAAACGGAACAGTAATAAACCAACGGTTTGAGCGCGTCAAGCCAAGAGCCAAGTCTGCCACTACCCTATTAGTGTTGACCAGTGAAGGAGCACCAAAGGAAGAGGAATAGGCCGAATAGACCCCTCTGTGTGACAGCACTTTGGTCAGTGCGGGAAAAGAAAGATGGATTCGGCAGAATTAGCGGCCCTGAAAGGAAAGCGCTCAACAGCACAAACCCTCTTCAGCAAGAGAACCAAGAAGCTGTCCCTCACTATAGATCTCCTAGAAAAAAGGGCGCTTATCGACGAGATCAGAGCACTTGGTGTGGACTTTGGAAAGGTGCACGATACCGGTCTCGAATATGTTGATGCTCTGGGAGAAGTGGAGGAGGCAGAAGAAGCGGCTCATGCAGAGGAGAAAACGGCGAGGTGCCTTGCCACATATACAGAAACGCTCCAGCTCGCTAAGGAGACCTTATGGTCCAAATTTGCCTATGTCGACATAAAACTGTACGCTGACGGTGCAGAGGAGAAATGTGCCGAGGTTGAGAACACTGATTTGAAGGAGTTGCCGGAGGAAGACTGTCGAGTCCTGAGAGAGAGCTTGGTGGAGAGGATCGACATGCTTGAGCGGAAGGTGCTTGAATGGGAAAGTCTTGTCTCTGGAGCCAAGACAACAGTGTACAACCAGCAGCTATACAAGCTGGGAAACAGACTGCATGACTGGTGGCGGCAAAAGTGGAAGCGGACAGAAGTGCTCGACGGGGGAGAAGAGGATGAAAAAGCAAGCGCTGCTGGAGAGCTAAGCGAGTCCGGCGAGAGACCCACCGGACCTGGCATTCAACCCCAAAAGCCCAGAGCACCTGCGTTTCCGAACTTCCCCTACGCACCACCAGAAAGCATCCCTGGCATGCATCCCGGGGCGTACAGCGATCAGACCTCAGATAAATCTGGAAAGAATGCGCCTGCCCACGTTCTCAGGAGACATGACCGACTACTACCGGTGGAAGGCTGAGTGGGAAGAGCTGGAACAGCTGGGAAACCCACAGAGGACAGCTGGCGTTACAAGGTTCCACCTCCTAGCAAGTCTCAGCGACAGGGTGAAGAAAGACTTGGTTCTGTCCAGCTGCGCATCGGCGGAGGAAATGTTGAGGCGCCTCGACAACCGCTTCGGGAACAAGGCGAAAATCGTCCTGAGGATATCCGAGGAGGTTCAGGGCCTACCCTCCGTAAAGGGAAACAACCCCAGGAAAGCAATTGAGCTGATCCAGGCCGTGGAGCGGGCCCTTAGCAACCTTGTGATCCTGGGAGAAGAGGATGTTATAAAGAACCGTTGGGTAGCGCAGTCCCTTGAAAGCAAGCTCCCAAGCTCTCTGAAGGAGAAATGGATTACACACAAGTTTGAGGCTGTGAATGGGTTTGCTCCACTTAACCACTTCGACTGCTTACTGCGCTTCCTGAAGAAGCAGGAGGCAATCCTGGAGGAGCTGGATCAGCTGGAGGCAAGCCCTGGAGAGGGGAGCTCCTCAGTGAAAGGCCCGGCAGAAAAGCCAGAGGGAGGAGTCAAAAAAGCGTTCTCCAAAGCCACCTCAGGCCAACGAGGGTCACAGTCAAAGCCACGCTTGGGCTCATGTACTGCCTGTGCCGATGAGACACACGCTGGCAGGCTGTTTGCCTGCAAAACCTTCAGGGAGATGGATCTTCAGAGGAGAAAGGCCCATCTAAAGACCCATGGGATATGCAATTGGTGCCTTTGCTTCCACCTAAAGGATGGCCGTTGCAACCCAAAGTTCCTCTGCAGTAAAATAGACGCCGCAAAGAAGAGTCTCACCACTATCTGCTCTGCCCCAAGTCCATCGCTCAAGAGAAAGACGCTGGCAGCGAGGAGCAATGTATTAAAAGGGTGGATAGAAAAGGCCTCGGGCTGACCAGCCAGCAAGAAGAGCTTCTGGCGAAAGTCACTCCGGAACTGAGAGCAGAACTTAGGAAGGCATTTTCCAACAAAGCCTCAACCACGATCTGCACTGCTGGAGGTGGACTAAAAGAGTACCCGGTGGTATTGATGTTACTGGAAGTAACCACTAACTCTGGCCAGCTGATCGGCACTCTTATTGACCTTGCCTCCGACACAAACTATATAACGAACAACGCTGCCCAGCGCCTTGGACTAATTGGTGAGAGCATCAAGTTAATCATCCACGGAATAGGAGGGATGAGAACGACGGTCACAACCAAGAGGTACTCTTTGCGACTAAGAGTGAAGACCACCAAGGGGACGGTAACGGAACACAAACTGCTCTGCTACGGCCTGGAGAGTATCGCAGCGATAAGTCAGCCTGTCACTCCGCAGCAGTTGAAAAATATCTTTCCTGACGTCGCTGCAGAAGAGCTGGTCCGTCCTGAGAACATCGATCTTCTGATCAGCCACAGGGAAGGTCGCCTAGTTCCACAGCCGTTCAAGATGGAGGGAGATCTTGTCCTCTGGGACGGCCCACTGGGCAAAACCGTTGGCGGTACTCACCCTGATCTCTTCGAGGTGCTCGATCTAACGCTGCACCAGTCCGAAACTCATTGTGCAAGGTCCATGAGAACATCCTCAAAGGTGTACAAGGAGGTCCTTGTGGACACCATAGACCTGAGTGAGGAGGACCCAAGGAGGGTGGAAGAAGTGACCCTCAGCAGCACCACTGCCACGAATAAGGAGGTGTTTGAGTGGTTCAAGTGGGATAGTATTGGAGCAGCGTGTGACCCGAAATGCGGGAGCTGCAAGTGCAGCAAGTGTACCCCAGGAGATAAAGAGATGACCCTTGGAGAAGAAAGGGATTTAGAGAAGATAAAGGACTGCCTCTCTTATGTGTTAGCAGACAAGCACAGCGACGCCCCACACTGGGATGCGGCCTACCCATGGAAGGCCAACCCAGCGATTCTGCCAGATAACCGCCGAGCAGTGGAAGCAACCTTCCGAAACACCGAGGCTCGGCTGGCAAGAGAACCTGTATGGAAAGCGGCATATGGAGAGCAGATCCGCGAGATGGTATCAAGAGGAGCAGCCATCGAGCTCACGAAGGAAGGGATCGAGGGCTGGAACGGACCGATCTGGTACATCAGCCATCTGGTGGCCCCGAATCCTCATTCTAGCTCAACGCCAGTGAGGATAGTCTGGAACAGTAGCCAGGAGTTTAAAGGGATGAGCCTGAACAACCTCCTGCACAAAGGCCCTGATGTCCTCAACCCAATCCGAGGTGTTCTCCTGAGATTCAGGAGCAGATTGGTCAACATCGGCGACAAGCCTGCCGGATGCAGGCTGCGCTCAGGTTGCCATGAGAGAGACAGCAAACCTGCCCCAGTTCGCATCCATGGTTGCAGAAGCGGATCCTGACAGAGGACTGCTACGTGGACGACATATTGACGTCACATAATGACCTCCAAACCCTGATCAAGATGACCAAAGGAGTGGAAGAGATCCTAAAAGCAGGCGGCTTCTCCCTCAAGCCCTGGGTCCTGACAGGCCAAAGTGGGAGGAGTGAAAAACCCACTGACCCCAGCAACGTCGGGTTAACGGAGCCCAAGACCCTGATACTCCCCAACCAGATGCGGGACGAAGAAAATAAGGCATTGGGAGTGGGATACGAACCTGAATCTGACAAACTCTGTGTGCTGACGTCGGTGAACTTTTCAAAGAGGCGAGGGAAGATGAGAACCGGGCTGGATCTACGGGAGGATGAGATCAGAGACAGCACCCCCGACCCTCTCACCCGGCGCATGCTGCTGAGTCAGATCGCGGGGTTCTATGACCCCATCGGCCTAGCCTCACCTGCCAAGCAACGAGGTGTGTGTGTGTGTGTGTGTGTGTGTGTGTGTGTGTGTGTGTGTGTGTGTGTGTGTGTGTGTGTGTGTGTGTGTGTGTGTGTGTGTGTGTGTGTGTGTGTGTGTGTGTGTGTGTGTGTGTGTGTGTGTGTGTGTGTGTGTGTGTGTGTGTGTGTGTGTGTGTGTGTGGTCAGTCACGGAGGAGATGGTGCGTGGGCGGGCGGAGCACAACGAGTGTGTGATCTCCTCCCTGGAGGAGGTGTCTCTCCACCAGCAGGACATCCAGAGGCTCCAGCACCTAGACAGATGGTGTCGAGACCTGAAGATCCTCTACCTGCAGAACAACCTCATCCCCCGGATCGGTAGGCTCTTACTGTGGGACTGTGACCACAGACGCACACAAATCACATTTACATCCATTTATATTTTGATATAACTGCCTACCCCTGCTCCCTACCTGTTTATACTTGTATACTTACCTTGTGTATATATATATATATATATATATTGTGAGCGCCCACGCTCAAGGAGGCAAAAAACAGCGGGTTTTTGAGGGTTAAATGAAAAATGTCCTTTTATTTCTTTAAACTTCAGGGGTTTAAGGGAGGGAATGAAAAACAACAAAGGCTTGTCTTCGGCGTCTCACGCCGGGTCCGCGGTCCTCTCACCCTCTGGCGGCTTCCCAAGCTCCCGGGTGCGACGGCTTCTCCTTTCTTCCGTGTCAAAACTGAAAACAGCAGAACAGCAGAACAGCATAGCAGCATATGGCGGGACCTCTCGGCAGCAAGGTCTCGTCTCTCACCCCCTTCTCTCTTTAGCAACCCTCTACCTGTGTGTTTTTAAGCACCTGATTTACTCAGGTGTTTATTGTTGTCAGCTGTGCGTTTCACTCCGGGATCTCGTTCGCCTTCCCCCGGGTCCTAAAGCCCTCCAAGTATCTCCCTTGGGAGATATACGCCTCCCACAACGTAACCAAAGGTAAGTCTCCTCTTCTTCGCCCTGGTGGGACCCCGAGGGTAGCTTGGGGTACCACATATCCTTCCCCTCAACTTCAGAGCACCCTTGGCAGGCCCAGACCACAGGCATTCTGACCTTCGGGACAGGGCATCTGCATTCCCATGTAGCTTCCCTGCTCTGTGTTCCACCTTAAATCTGAAGTTCTGTAGCTCCAAGAACCACCGGGTTACTCGGGAATTTTTCTCCTTATTTAGTGACATCCACTTCAGCGGTGCATGATCCGTTACCAGTGTGAATTCCCTACCAATTAAGTAGTACTTCAGTTTGTCTATCGCCCATTTAATTGCTAGGCATTCCTTCTCCACTGTTGCATAGTTTCTTTCATGCTGTAGCAATTTCCGGCTGATGTATGTGATAGGCTGCTCTACATCATCTTTTACCTGAGACAGCACCGCGCCCAGTCCCACCTCTGAGGCATCCGTCTGTAAGACAAAGGGAAGTGAGAAGTTTACTGTAGCCAGGACCGGCTCCCTGCAGAGGTTGTCCCTCAGCCTCTGGAAGGCCTCTTCCGCTTCTCCAGTCCATTTTAGACTGCGCTTCCCTTCTTTCTTGGTCAATTCGAACAGTGGAGCTGCTAGGGATGCAAAGTTGGGTACGAACTGTCGGTAATATCCCACCAGACCCAAGAAAGTTCTAAGCTGTCGCTTTGTGCCTGGCCGTGGCCATGTGGCGATGGCCTCCACCTTGGATGACTGCGGTCGCACACAGCCTCTTCCTACCGTGTAGCCCAGATAGTCCGTCTCCTCCAGGCCCAGATGACACTTTGCTGCTTTGGCTGTCAGCCCCGCCTCTCGTAATGCTCCCAAGACGGCCTCCAGGCGATGTAGATGGGTCTGCCAATCCGTGCTCTGGACCACAATATCGTCGATATAGGCTGCTGCGTATTCCCTGTGGGGTCTAAGAACTTTATCCATTAGCCTTTGGAAAGTAGCTGGGGCCCCATGGACCCCAAATGGTAAGACTTTGTAGTGGAAGAGACCATCCGGTGTTGCAAAGGCAGTTTTCTCTTTAGCCCTGTCTGTGAGTGGCACTTGCCAATAACCACGTGTAAGGTCGAGGGTGCTAATGAATCTGGCAGGCCCCAATCTCTCTAGCAGCTCATCTACTCTGGGCATTGGATAAGCATCAAACTTGGAGATTGCATTGAGCTGTCTGAAGTCATTGCAAAACCTTAATGTCCCATCTGGCTTTGGTACAATTACGATTGGGCTGCACCAGGAGCTTTGCGACTCCTCGATTACTCTCATTTCTAGCATGGTTTTTACCTCTTCACGGATGGCTTCTCTCCTGGCCTCTGGTATTCTGTATGGTTTGAGCCGCACCTTCTTCCCTGGTTCCGTGACGACGTCATGGGCCACTACTGTTGTCCTCCCAGGTTTGTCTGAGAAGACATCACGGTTCCGGCTCAGCAGCTCGGTCAGGTCTTGAACCTGGTGTGGCGACAGTTGCTCTCCCATGGGGACTTTAGGAGGTTCCTGTGAGGGCTGGTAAGTAGACAGTGCATGTACCTGTATCTGCATGGGTTCATGCCATCTTTTTAACAGGTTAACATGGTATATTTGGCTGGACTGTCTTCTCCCAAGCTGTCTGACTTTATAATTGACTTGACCAACCTTTTCCACCACCTCATATGGACCATGCCATCTGGCCAGAAATTTGCATTCTTGCGTGGGGACGAGGACCAATACTTTGTCCCCTGGACTGAACTCCCTCACTTGGGCCCCCCTGTTATAAAGCCTTGCCTGTGTCTCCTGGGCTTGTTGCATATTTTCTCTAACCATGGGCCAAACCTCACTCATCCTGCGGTGCATTTTCTCCACATGTTCTATCACCGTGGTGTGGCGGGTGGGCTGTTGTTCCCAAGCCTCCTTAGCTAGGTCCAGCAGGCCCCTTGGTCTTCTGCCATAGAGCAACTCAAACGGTGAAAAACCTGTGGATGCCTGGGGTACCTCCCGGATGGCAAACAGGAGGTATGGTAATAGTAGGTCCCAGTCTTTTCCGTCTGTGTCTATCATCTTCCTTAGCATTTGCTTTAGTGTTTTGTTGAACCGCTCAACCAAACCATCGGTCTGAGGGTGATAGACGGATGTCCGAACTTGAGTCACTTTCAGAAGACGGCATAGGGCCTTCATTACATTTGACATGAAGCAGGACCCCTGATCTGTCAATATCTCTTCTGGTATGCCCACCCTACTACATAGGAGAAGGAGCTCTCTGGCAATGGTCTTACCCGTAGCGGCTCTTAAGGGGACCGCCTCTGGGTATCTGGTGGCGTAATCCAGGATAACCAGAATGTAACGGTGCCCTCTACTTGACTTTGGAAGTGGCCCCACAATATCCATCCCAATCCGTGTAAAGGGAACGTCGATTATGGGAAGAGGCACCAATGGATTGTGGAAAGTCACCTTGGGACTATGGAGTTGGCACTCTGAGCAGTGTCGACAGTAGTCCTCAATCGCCCTCTTAACCCCTGGCCAGTAGAATCGGGAAGTCACTCTGTCACAGGTTTTCTCAGCCCCTAGGTGGGCTCCCAGGACATGGGAGTGTGCTAGATAAAGTACCCTAGGGACATAGGATCTTGGCACCAGTAGCTGATTAATCACTTCTTCCCCTTTTTTAAACCTTCTGTACACAAGTCCATTTTTTACAGCAAATATGGAAACCTGTGCTGACTCACCTCGTCTTGTTCCCCATTGTCGAGCACCGCCGTCCTCCAGGCCTGGGCCAAATTTGGATCCTGCTGCTGCTCACGGCTGAATTCTGTGGCGCCCCCTGGAGTCTCCGGTTGGAACTGGAGGAACTCTGAGAAATGCTCCCCGGTGCCCCTCTCTCCGCTTCCGGACGGTTGCCCTGGTTCCTGTGGTTGGGGTGCAGGGGTTTGCCTCGTTCTAGGTCGGCCTACTGGGGGATTTGGCTCTTCCTCTTCTGGACTGACCGGTGATTCGTTATCGGAGGGGGCCGCCCAGGCTTGGTACACTTTCTGTGGCTTCCGCCACTTAGAACTCTTCTTTGGCCCCTTTCCTCTGTCCGGTTGGGGGTCTTCCCAATATCTCGCGAACAGGGGGCAATCTCTGCCTATTAGCACTGGTACCGGTAACCCTGGGACCACTCCCACTCTTATTGTTACCGTTCCTTTTGGGGACTGGATTCTTACCATGCTTGTGGGATAAGTTTTCGTGTCCCCATGTATGCATGCTACTGCCACTGGCTCGCCTTGTTGCTCGCTCACGAAGTCAGGGCGGACCAGTGTGATGACACTCCCCGAGTCCAGCAGGGCCTCCGTATCCTTGCCCATGATCCTCACTGGGAAACGGGGGGCCGACTCACAGGCCTCCATCCAACCGCTGCTGAGATATCCACATGGGAAGAACGCCATGGAACACTCGGCTGTTGGCATGGACTCGTCTCTTTCCGGACACTCTCTCACAAAATGCCCCTCCTTACCACACCCGTAACAGCGTCTCTCTTCCAGGGAACTTCTTGGTAGGGGCCGCCCCCATCTGCTCCCTGAGGGCTCCGTCATTCTCCGGTTGAAGTTTCCACCCAGCCTAGGATGGCCTGTTCTCTCGGGTTTCACCGGGCTGTTTCGTCCCGTCGGCTTCATTAGCTCCTGGGTGACCCGGTGGTTTTCCAGCAGCGCAATCAGTTGATCCAGATCCGGAGCTCCTTGCTGGGATACGTATTTCTTCGCATCACTGGGCAGCGACCTCACGCATCTGTCTAGTACTACCCGTTCCACTGGTAGTGGTCCGTCTCCCTCTGTGAGCCATGTCCTGACCAGACGGTGTAGTGCTTTGACCTGGGGCCGAGCTGGAGCCGTGGGATCGTAGGCCCATTGGTGGACCCTTAGGGCTTTTGTCGGTAGGCTGTAGCCATACTGTGCTAGGATGCTCCCTTTCAGCTCTGTATAATCGGCTGCCTCTCGGGCTGACAGGTCCCTGCATGCCAGTTGGGCCTCCCCCGTTAAAAAAGGAGTCAATAAGTGGGCCCATTCCTCTCTTGGCCACTGCTCTCTGATGGCAACACGTTCAAAGAGTTCCAGGTACGATTCAATGTCATCTTCTACCGTTAATTTTGTCAGCGCCTTTTCCGGGGTTCTTTGCATTGTGCGCTCACAAAGCTCTGTGATGGCCCTCTGCAAAGTTTGCTGTGACTGTAACACGGTTGTAAGCACCTCCCTTAACGCCGGATCCATGTCTTCGGGTTGTGAGCTGGGTCAGAAAGCCCGCATCCATCCACCATATGTGAGCGCCCACGCTCAAGGAGGCAAAAAACAGCGGGTTTTTGAGGGTTAAATGAAAAATGTCCTTTTATTTCTTTAAACTTCAGGGGTTTAAGGGAGGGAATGAAAAACAACAAAGGCTTGTCTTCGGCGTCTCACGCCGGGTCCGCGGTCCTCTCACCCTCTGGCGGCTTCCCAAGCTCCCGGGTGCGACGGCTTCTCCTTTCTTCCGTGTCAAAACTGAAAACAGCAGAACAGCAGAACAGCATAGCAGCATATGGCGGGACCTCTCGGCAGCAAGGTCTCGGTCCTCTCACCCCCCTTCTCTTCTCTTTAGCAACCCTCTACCTGTGTGTTTTTAAGCACCTGATTTACTCAGGTGTTTATTGTTGTCAGCTGTGCGTTTCACTCCGGGATCTCGTTCGCCTTCCCCCGGGTCCTAAAGCCCTCCAAGTATCTCCCTTGGGAGATATACGCCTCCCACAACGTAACCAAAGGTAAGTCTCCTCTTCTTCGCCCTGGTGGGACCCCAAGGGTAGCTTGGGGTACCACAATATATATATATATACCTACAATTCTTCACATATCTCATACCTACTCTATAAGTTATTTTATACCTGTTTTTAGTAGTAGTTCTTTAGTAGACAGTTTTTACATCTTATTTAACCACTGTTCATTATATATTTCTTTATATATTTGTGCACTCTGGTTAGATGACAACTTCCTTTCTCTGTTCTGTACTCTAATGTAATCTAATCTAATCTAATGTAATCTAATCTAATCAAGGTGAACCAGGTCCTCCTAGACCCACCCCTGCCCCTCACAACTGTATTAAATCCATTGTTATATATTAATATGATATTTAATTATATATTACATTCACTTCATCCTCTACAGAGAACGTGGGTCGCCTGAAGAAGTTAGAGTATTTAAACCTGGCCTTGAACAACATCGAAGTCATCGAAAACCTCCAAGGTCAGCCTGCGTTGGTGTACTAAATGACACACACATATCTATATATCTATATCTATATCTATATATATATAGATATATCTATATATATATATATAGATATATCTATATATATATAGATATATCTATATATCTATATATATAAAACAACATATCTAATTCAGGTGTGTGTTGGGTGTCCACGTGGTTTAAGGTTAAGGTTAATGTGTATGCACCTCAGGAAAACAAAGAGGGAAAATGTATTTTTATTAATTCCCACCATTGTCATGAAATACTATTGTTACCATGAACAAAAAGGCACTTAATGATAATAAACCATAATAACTTGGTAGCTACAAGTATAGTTACTGGTAGCTACAGTTACTGGTTACTACATAGAAATTCTCTCAAAAAACGTTTTTCATTTTATAATTTCCCCGCCATTGTCGTGAGCTGTTAATGTCCAACATTATTACCATGAAGAAGTAGACTCTTCATGGTAATAACCCATGAATCCACGCTATCTGCCGGCCCAGGGTGCGAGAGCCTGCAGAAGTTGGACCTGACGGTGAACTTTGTGGGTGAGCTGAGCAGCGTGGGCTCGCTGAAACACAACGTCCACCTCCGACAACTCTTCCTGGTGGGGAACCCCTGCTCCGAGTACCAGGGCTACCGGCAGTATGTGGTGGCCACACTCTCCCAGCTACAGGTACAGCTACTGGTAGCTACAGGTATAGCTACTGGTAGCTACAGGTACAGCTACAGGGACAGCTACTGGTAGCTACAGGTACAGCTACTGGTATAGCTACAGGGACAGCTACAGGTACAGCTACTGGTACAGCTACTGGTATAGCTACAGGTAGCTACAGGTTCAGCTACAGGGACAGCTACTGGTACAGCTACAGGTATAGCTACTGGTAGCTACAGGTACAGCTACTGGCACAGCTACTGGTAGCTACCGGTACAGCTACCGGCACAGCTACCGGCACAGCTACCGGCACAGCTACCGGTACAGCTACCGGTATAGCTACCGGTATAGCTACAGCTACAGGGACAGCTACAGGTACAGCTACTGGTACAGCTACAGGTTCAGCTACTGGTACAGCTACAGGGACAGCTACCGGTAAAGCTACAGCTACAGGTACAGCTCTCTCTCTCTCTCTCTCTCTCTCTCTCTCTCTCTCTCTCTCTCTCTCTCTCTCTCTCTCTCTCTCTCTCTCTCTCTCTCTCTCTCTCACCCCCCCCAGTGGCTGGATGGTCAGGAGGTGAGCCGGTCTGAGAGGATCCGGGCGGGACAGGGCCTGGAGGAGGTGAGGAGGAGCGTCCGACGGCAGGAGCAGGAGTACGCTAGGAGGAGAGCCCGGGAGAGGGAGGAGGCTCAGCAGAACAGAGCCGGTGGGGAGGAGGAGGAGGGGAGAGTGACTCAGGGCAACAGGTGACCTGGACTTCTAAATGGTGTGACTCCACAGGTGTGAGTTGAACCTAGATGTATGATGGAGGGATCAGCCTACCGGTTGTCTGGCCACCAGAAGGTCCCTGGTTCGATTCCCCGCCTCCTCCTTCTCCTCCTAGCCAAAAGTGTCCCTGAGCAAGACACCCTAACTGCTCCTGACCAGCCAGCCGTCTCCTTGCATGACTGACACCGCCATGGGTGAATGAATGGGTGAATGAATGGGTGAATGTGAGCCACTGTGTATGTGAAGCACTTAAAACGAGCGGTTAAAAGCGCTATATAAATATATATTAATATATAAATGCCCTGTAAGAACTGAATTCCAATAAATCTATGTTCTGTAAAGCTTCTCCTTCACTGTTCATTCGCAGTGCAGGACGGAAGGAGACAGAGGAGGAGAGGGAGGAGAGGGAGGAGAGAGACTTCTGGGAGAAACCCTGCACCTTCTCCCCCGAGTCCCGGCTGGAGGCGCACCGCCACCTAGAGGCCAAGAAGAGAACCACAACTGCGTGGGTGTCGTCTACCGTGTGACTATTCTATTGATCTAAACCCGCCGAAGCGCGGTGTTATTATAATATTATGGGATGTGTTGGTTAGTGGGGCGAGACTCATGGTGTTATGATATCATGGAGTAATGTTGATGATCTAGTAGTTTACTTAATGGTCATTGTTGTGATATTGGTGAATTGATGTGGCGCAGTTCTCCTGCTTGGCCACTAGGTATCGCTGCAACACCAGGCTTCACTCAGAGTTGCATACATCCATTCAAAACAACAGTTAATTCAATACAATAGAAATAACTCAAATGTTCTATTTATTAACATAAATCTTGTTAACAAAAAACAGTATAGAATCAAAATCAGAAATCATATTGTATAATAAAAACTCTTTACACACAACAGCAATTGGCAATTAATAGTTCATATGAATAACTAATTGTAAACCAAGTCAGTCCATGTGTAGTAGATGTGTTGTCTTCACAGGGAGGGACAGCAGAACCCCAAGACACTCAGGACCCTCATCTCCCCTGAGGGACGAGTCCTCAACCTCAACCAGCCCAAGTATTCACTCTACTATCCTCTACCAGCTACTTACTAGATACTAGTCACTAGTCACTTAGTAAGACACAAACTGAACTATACTAACTAGTTATCAACAAGGTACTCGTCACTTACTAGTCCCTTACTAACTGAACTATACTAATTAGTTATTAACAAGGTAGTAGACACTTACTAGTCCCTTACTAACTGAACTATACTAATTAGTTATTAACAAGGTAGTAGACACTTTACTAGTCCCTTACTAACTGAACTATACTAATTAGTTATTAACAAGGTAGTAGACACTTGCTAGTCCCTTACTAACTGAACTATACTAATTAGTTATTAACAAGGTAGTAGACACTTACTATCCATCCATCCATCCATCCATCTTCTCCCGCTTATCCGAAATCGGGTCGCGGAGGTAGCAGCTCCAGCAGGGGACTCCAAACTTCCCTCTCCCTGGCAACATCGACTAGCTCTGACTGGGGGATCCCGAGGCGTTCCCAGGCCAGTGTGGAGATGTAATCACCCCACCTGTACCTCGGTCTGCCCCGTGGTCTCCTCCCAGTTGGATGTGCCTGGAAAACCTCCCTCGGGAGGCGACCAGGAAGCATCCTTACTAGATGCCCGAACCACCTCAACTGGCTCCTTTCTACGCGAAGGAGCAGCGGCTCTACTCCGAGTCTCTCACGAGTGACTGAGCTTCTCACCCTATCCCTCAGGGAGATACCAGCCACCCTCCTGAGGAAACTCATTTCGGCCGCTTGTATTCGCGATCTCGTCCTTTCGGTCATTACCCATTGCTCATGGCCATAGGTGAGGGTAGGAACGAAGACTGATCGGTAGATCGAGAGCTTTGCCTTCTGGCTCAGCTCTCTTTTGGTTACAACGGTGCGCCAAAGTGCACCCAATACCGCTCCCGCTGCACCTATTCTCCTGTCAATCTCACGCTCCATCCTCCCCTCACTCGAGAACAAGACCCCGAGATACTTGAACTCCTTCACTTGGGATAAGGACTCCCTCCCTACTTGGAGTAGACAATCCACCGGTTTCCTGCTAAGAACCATGGCCTCAGATTTGGAGGTGCTGATCCTCATCCCAGCCGCTTCACATTCTGCTGCAAACCGATCCAGTGAGTGCTGAAGGTCACATACTGATGACGCAAACAGGACCACATCATCTGCAAACAGCAGTGATTCAATCCTGAGCCCACCATACTGAAACCCCTCCCCTCCATGACTACGCCTTGAAATCCTGTCCATGAAAATCACAAACAGGATGGGTGACAAAGCGCAGCCCTGGCGGAGGCCAACACCCACTGAGAACAGGCCTGACTTTGTACCGAGAATCCGGACACAGCTCTTGCTTTGGGAGTAGAGAGATTGGATGGCCCTCAACAATGACCCCCGCACCCCATACTCCCGCAGCACCCCCCACAGTATTTCCCGAGGGACCCGATCATATGCCTTCTCCAAATCTACAAAACACATGTAGACCGGATGGGCATACTCCCAAGCCCCCTCCAGGATCCTTGCAAGAGTGAAAAGCTGGTCCGTTGTTCCACGACCAGGGCGGAATCCGCATTGTTCCTCTTCAATCTGAGGTTCGACTATCGGCCGAACCCTCCTTTCCAGCACCTTGGAGTAGACTTTCCCAGGGAGGCTGAGTAATGTGATACCCCTGTAATTGGCACACACCCTCTGGTCACCCTTTTTGAACAGGGGTACCACCACCCCCGTTTGCCACTCCTCAGGCACTGTCCCAGACTTCCACGCAATGTTGAAAAGACGTGTCATCCATGACAGCCCCTCAACACCCAGAGCCTTTAGCATTTCTGGACGGATCTCATCAACCCCTGGGGCTTTGCCACTGCGGAGTTGTTTGACTACCGCAGTGACTTCCTCCAGGGAGATTGATGTTTGCCGTCCTTCATCCTCCAGCTCTGTCTCTACCATTGAGGGTGTAGTTGGGTTAAGAAGTTCCACAAAGTGTTCTTTCCACCGCCCGATCACCTCCTCAGTTGAGGTCAGCAATGTCCCACCCTTACTGTACACAGCTTGGATGGACCCACGCTTCCCCCTCCTGAGGCGCCGGATTGTTTGCCAGAAACGCTTTGGTGCCGACTGAAAGTCCTTCTCCATGGCTTCTCCGAATTCCTCCCACACCCGCTGCTTTGCCTCCGCTACAGCCGAGGCTGCCGTCCTCTTGGCCTGTCGATACCTCGCAACCGAGTCCGGAGTCTCACAGGCTAACATAGCCCGGAAGGCCTCCTTCTTCAGCCTGGACGGCTTCCCTGACCACCTGTGTCCACCACGAAGTCCGAGGGTTGCCGCCCCTTGAGGCACCAATGACCTTGAGGCCACAACTCTCAACCGCAGCTTCGGCAATAGAAGCTTTGAACAAAGACCACTCTGGCTCAATGCCCCCAGCCTCCACAGAGATGCCCGAAAAATTCCGCCGGAGGTGTGAGTTGAAGGTCTCCCGGACAGGGGCATCCACCAGACGTTCCCAGTTCACCCGCACTACACGTTTGGGCTTACCAGGTCTGTCCAGAGGCTTCCCCCGCCATCTTACCCAACTCACCACCAGATGGTGATCGGTTGACAGCTCTGCCCCTCTCTTCACCCGAGTGTCCAAAACATGCGGCCTCAGGCCAGATGATACGATAACAAAATCGATCATTGACCTTCGGCCTAAGGTGCTCTGGTACCATGTACACTTATGAGCATCCTTATGTTTGAACATGGTGTTTGTTATGGCCAATCCATGACTAGCACAGAAATCCAATAACAAAACCCCACTCCGGTTCAGATCAGGTAGGCCGTTCATCCCCAACACGCCCCTCCAAGTTTCCCCATCGTTACCCACGTGTGCGTTGAAGTCTCCCAGGAGGACTATAGAGTCCCCTTCAGGAGCCCCATGCAGGACTCCATCCAGGGTGTGCAAGAAGGCGGGATATTCCGAACTGTTGTTTGGTGCATAGGCACAAACAACAGTCAGAGTTTTCCCTCCCATGACCCTAAGGCGTAGGGAGGCGACCCTCTCGTCCACCGGGGTAAACTCCAACAAAGCGGCACTCAGCCGGGGACTTGTGAGTATCCCCACACCCGCCCGGCGCCTCACACCCTGAGCAACTCCAGAGAAAGAAAGAGTCCAACCCCTATCCAGGAGTTTAGTTCCAGAGCCAGTGCTGTGCGTAGAGGTAAGCCCCACCAGATCTAATTGGTAGCGCTCCACCTCCCGCACCAGCTCAGGCTCCTTCCCCCCCAGAGAAGTGACATTCCACGTCCCCAAAGCCAGTCTCTGTTGGCTGGGTTTGGTCCGTCGATGCCCCCTGCCTTCACTGCCGCCTAACTGGCAGTGCACCCGACCCCAGTGGTTCTTCCCGTAGGTGGTGGGTCCGCGGGAAGGAGAAATGGCCACGTTGCTTTTTCGGGCAATGCCCGACCGGGCTCCGTGGCTAACCCGGCCACCAGGCGCTCGCTTACGGGCCCTCTTTCCAGGCCTAGCTCCGGAAAGGGGCCCCGGGCTTCCTCCGGGCAGGGTATCCTCAATTCTCGTTTTTTTGTCCATTGAAGTCTTTGAACCATTCTTAGTCTGGCCCCTCCCCTGAGACACTTACTAGTCCCTTACTAACTGAACTATACTAATTAGTTATTAACAAGGTAGTAGACACTTACTAGTCCCTTACTAACTGAACTATACTAATTAGTTATTAACAAGGTAGTAGACACTTACTAGTCCCTTACTAACTGAACTATACTAATTAGTTATTAACAAGGTAGTAGACACTTACTAGTCTCTTACTAACTGAACTATACTAATTAGTTATTAACAAGGTAGTAGACACTTACTAGTCCCTTACTAACTGAACTATACTAATTAGTTATTAACAAGGTAGTAGACACTTGCTAGTCCCTTACTAACTGAACTATACTAATTAGTTATTAACAAGGTAGTAGACACTTGCTAGTCCCTTACTAACTGAACTATACTAACCAGTTAATAACTACATACTAGTCACGTATTTGTCACTTTCTAACTGAACTACTCACTAGCTAGTAACTATAAATACTAGTCCGTTATTAGTCACTTACTAACTTAACTATATATACTAGTCAGTTACGAGTGACTTACTAACCTAACGATACTAACCAGTTAATTACTAGCTACTTGTCAGTTCATAGTCAGTGACTAGTTACTCACTTTACTTACTAACCAGTTGCTAGTTACTATGATCCGTGTTCTGAAGGACATCACAGTGTCCGTGTGAGGGGGGGAGGGGGGAGAGACGGGGGGGAGGGGGGGAGGGGAGAGACAGGGGGAGGGGGGGAGACAGGGGGAGGCGGGCTGAGACGGGGGCAGAGGGGTGAGACGGGGGGAGGCGGGGGTGAGACAGGGGGCGTAGGGTGTGATAGCCCATCTCCATCCATCTCTGGGTTGCCTTGACGGCAGCAGGATGGTGTCAGCCGGGGGGCAGGGTCAGAGGTCAGGGGGCATGAAGAGGTGAAGGTGTCTGCCTCCATGTGGACATTTAACTGAAACTGACGTGTGTCAGGTTGGAGTTACCCTGTCTGTCTGACGAACTAGCTGTCTGTTTGTCTGTCTCTCTGATTGTCTGACTATCTGTGTGTCTGTCTGTCTGTCTGACTGACCGTCTGTCTACAGGCTGGAATTCTGTCTGTCTGAGGACGAGGAAGCGGGCACCGTCCTGTTGGACCTGGCTGTGTACAGGTACTGTCCCTCCATCTGATCAACCTGAGACTGAACGTTCTCCTGTGTCCAAACTAAAACTACATCTCCCATGATCCCACAAGCAGACACATGGACACGTCCCTGTTGGAGGTGGACATCCAGCCCACCTACGTACGTGTGACCATCAAAGGAAAGGTACCAAGTGTTCATTAAGTCATTAAGGAGCAGGTAGGGGTTAGACAGTAGAGAGACAGGTCATTAAGGAGCAGGTAGGGGTTAGACAGTACAGAGACGGGTCATTAAGGAGCAGGTAGGGGTTAGATAGTACAGAGACAGGTCATTAAGGAGCAGGTAGGGGTTAGACCGTACAGAGACGGGTCATTAAGGAGCAGGTAGGGGTTAGACAGCACAGAGACGGGTCATTAAGGAGCAGGTAGGGGTTAGACAGCACAGAGACGGGTCATTAAGGAGCAGGTAGGGGTTAGACAGTACAGAGACGGGTCATTAAGGAGCAGGTAGGGGTTAGACAGGTCATTAAGGAGCAGGTAGGGGTTAGGCAGTACAGAGACAGGTCATTAAGGAGCAGGTAGGGGTTAGACAGTACAGAGACAGGTCATTAAGGAGCAGGTAGGGGTTAGACAGTACAGAGACAGGTCATTAAGGAGCAGGTAGGGGTTAGACAGGTCATTAAGGAGCAGGTAGGGGTTAGACAGTACAGAGACAGGTCATTAAGGAGCAGGTAGGGGTTAGACAGTACAGAGACAGGTCATTAAGGAGCAGGTAGGGGTTAGACAGTACAGAGACAGGTCATTAAGGAGCAGGTAGGGGTTAGACAGTACAGAGACAGGTCATTACGGAGCAGGTAGGGGTTAGACAGTACATAGACAGGTCATTAAGGAGCAGGTAGGGGTTAGACAGTACAGAGACAGGTCATTAAGGAGCAGGTAGGGGTTAGACAGTACAGAGACAGGTCATTACGGAGCAGGTAGGGGTTAGACAGTACATAGACAGGTCATTAAGGAGCAGGTAGGGGTTAGACAGTACAGAGACGGGTCATTAAGGAGCAGGTAGGGGTTAGACAGTACAGAGACGGGTCATTAAGGAGCAGGTAGGGGTTAGACAGGTCATTAAGGAGCAGGTAGGGGTTAGACAGTACAGAGACGGGTCATTAAGGAGCAGGTAGGGGTTAGGCAGTACAGAGACAGGTCATTAAGGAGCAGGTAGGGGTTAGACAGGTCATTAAGGAGCAGGTAGGGGTTAGGCAGTACAGAGACGGGTCATTAAGGAGCAGGTAGGGGTTAGACAGTACAGAGACGGGTCATTAAGGAGCAGGTAGGGGTTAGACAGGTCATTAAGGAGCAGGTAGGGGTTAGACAGTACAGAGACAGGTCATTAAGGAGCAGGTAGGGGTTCGACGGTACAGAGACGGGTCATTAAGGAGCAGGTAGGGGTTAGACAGTACAGAGACGGGTCATTAAGGAGCAGGTAGGGGTTAGACAGGTCATTAAGGAGCAGGTAGGGGTTAGACAGTACAGAGACAGGTCATTAAGGAGCAGGTAGGGGTTAGACAGTACAGAGACAGGTCATTAAGGAGCAGGTAGGGGTTAGACGGTACAGAGACAGGTCATTAAGGAGCAGGTAGGGGTTAGACAGTACAGAGACAGGTCATTAAGGAGCAGGTAGGGGTTAGACGGTACAGAGACGGGTCATTAAGGAGCAGGTAGGGGTTAGACGGTACAGAGACGGGTCATTAAGGAGCAGGTAGGGGTCAGAGGTCATTAAGGAGCAGGTAGGGGTTAGAGGTCATTAAGGAGCAGGTGGAGGTTAGAGGTCATTAAGGAGCAGGTAGGGGTTATAGGTCATTAAGGAGCAGGTAGGGGTTATAGGTCGTTAAGGAGCAGGTAGGGGTTAGAGGTCATTAAGGAGCAGGTAGGGGTTAGAGGTCATTAAGGAGCAGGTAGGGGTTATAGGTCATTAAGGAGCAGGTAGGGGTTAGATGTCATTAAGGAGCAGGTAGGGGTTAGAGGTCATTAAGGAGCAGGTCGGGGTTAGAGGTCATTAAGGAGCAGGTCGGGGTTAGAGGTCATTAAGGAGCAGGTCGGGGTTAGAGGTCATTAAGGAGCAGGTAGGGGTTAGAGGTCATTAAGGAGCAGGTAGGGGTTAGAGGTCATTCAGGAGCAGGTAGGGGTTCTAGGTCATTCAGGAGCAGGTAGGGGTTCTAGGTCATTAAGGAGCAGGTAGGGGTTAGATGTCATTAAGGAGCAGGTAGGGGTTAGAGGTCATTAAGGAGCAGGTAGGGGTTAGAGGTCATTAAGGAGCAGGTAGGGGTTAGATGTCATTAAGGAGCAGGTAGGGGTTAGAGGTCATTCAGGAGCAGGTAGGGGTTAGAGGTCATTAAGGAGCAGGTAGGGGTTAGAGGTCATTAAGGAGCAGGTAGGGGTATATGGGGTATATGAGAGTATTCATCCATCAGCATCTTCTCCTTACATCTTAATAGAGTTTAGTGGCTCTGATTTGAGTTGAGATCAGATGTTTCCTTGGCGAGCTCTGATACATTCTCTCTCTCTCTCTCCTCTCTCCTCTCTCTCTCTCTCCAGATCTTCCAGTTGGTTCTCCCGGTGGAGGTGAGACCTGACAGCTCCTCGGCCTGCCGGTCCCAGACAACCGGACACCTGCTGCTTAGCATGCCCCGGGTAACACACACACACACACACACACACACACACACACACACACACACACACACACACACACACACACACACACACACACACACACACACACACACACACAGGGACGCACACACACACACAGGGACGCACACACACACACAGGGACGCACACACACAGGGACACACACACACACACACACACACACAGGGACGCACACACAGGGACGCACACACACACGCACGGCAGTCAGTCATGTGATTTATTCATAAGTTTGTTCATAGATTGGACACAGTGACTAGTAATTATAATCATCATATTAATATGAATCATACTCAATAAAATAATAATGATAATAATAATGATCATAATAATAATCACAATATGAATCATAATAATAATAATAATAGTGTGGCCCACTCAGTCACTGCTCAGTACTGAGGGAAGTTAACCATCCCCATCCATCAGGCTAACCCATTAGCTTCTCCTCATGTCATCTACTGACACTGAGGCTGGAGTTGGTTAGCCTCGTCCTCCTGGACCTCACCTCCGAGGCCCAGGCTAAAAATAACCCCCTGGGTGGGTCCAGGACCGCCTCCAGCTAGCTACATCACCGTTAGCGAGAGGGGGAGAGAGAGAGAGGGGGGAGAGAGAGAGGGGGGAGAGAGGGGGGGGGGGGAGAGAGAGAGAGAGGGGGGGGGGGGAGAGAGAGAGAGAGAGAGAGAGAGAGAGAGGGGTGTTTTAATTGCCTGTCTCCCCCATCCCTCATGCTGGGTATCACTTACTTCTTTTTATGTTCTCTGTCTTTGTGGGCTTCGTTGTCCAGGCAACAGACGCTCATTATTCCCGTTAAATGCCAGCACATTATGGGATGGAAGCTGCGGTGACACTCAGTTGAGGACGTAACTGGAGGGAATCGAACCCTGGCCTCAAACTAGGTTGGACCTAGTCGTTAGTATACAGTCGTACTAGTAATATTAGTTGGTACAAGGTAGTACTAGTAATAGTTAGACCTAGTTGTTGGTACAAGGTAGTACTAGTAATAGTTAGACCTAGTTGTTGGTACAAGGTAGTACTAGTAATAGTTAGACCTAGTTGTTGGTACAAGGTAGTACTAGTAATAGTGGTTGGTATGAGGTCACCACAGCATCACCAGCCGGGTCTCGGTGCGTCAGGCCTTTGGTAGAACACCAGCTCAGTCTGGTCCAGGTGGAGCTTCCAGGCAAGCCAGAATGCCTGTTTCCACTTGCGTGTCCAGTTGGGTCACCAGTTGTCGTCTGCATAGCAGCGGTAGGATAAGTCATGGGAGTGGATAACAGCACCAAGGGACGTTTTGTAGAGGGAGAAGAGAAGAGGACCCAGGACCGATCCCAGTGGTCAGTCTGCGTGGTTCCGACACAGACCCTCCCAGTGCCACCTGGTAGGAGCGACCCGTCAGGTAGGATGCAAACAAGGAGAGAGCAGAGCCCGAGACACCCATCCCCTCAAGGGTGGAGAGGAGGATCTGGTGGTTCAGAGTCCAATGCTGCAGACCAGGTCCAGGAGTACCAGGACCCAGGAGAGAGAGTTCACCTCTCTCTCCTGGGTCCAGGAGTATCAGGACCCAGGAGAGAGAGTTCACCTCTCTCAGTCTCTCAGTCGATCTCAGTCTACCCGCCTATACTATATACTATAAACACCACTATATACTACCTACTATATACTATACTATATACTATAAACACCACTATATACTACCTACTATATACTATACTATATACTATAAACAACACTATATACTACCTACTATATACTATAAACACCTCTATATACTACCTACTATATACTATAAACAACACTATATACTACCTACTATATACTATACTATATACTATAAACACCACTATATACTACCTACTATATACTATACTATATACTATAAACAACACTATATACTACCTACTATATACTATAAACACCACTATATACTACCTACTATATACTATACTATATACTATAAACACCACTATATACTACCTACTATATACTATACTATATACTATAAACAACACTATATACTACCTACTATATACTATAAACACCTCTATATACTACCTACTATATACTATACTATATACTATAAACACCACTATATACTACCTACTATATACTATACTATATACTATAAACACCACTATATACTACCTACTATATACTATAAACACCACTATATACTACCTACTATATACTATAAACACCACTATATACTACCTACTATATACTATACTATATACTATAAACACCACTATATACTACCTACTATATACTATACTATAAACGACACTATATACTACCTACTATATACTATAAACGACACTATATACTACCTACTATATACTATAAACACCACTATATACTACCTACTATATACTATAAACAACACTATATACTACCTACTATATACTATAAACAACACTATATACTACCTACTATATACTATACTATATACTATAAACAACACTATATACTACCTACTATAAACAACACTATACTATAATGCTAACACTATCCTCCCCAGGCTGGGGGGGAGCTCAGAGACCCGTCCAGGAGGAGGGATGGAGGTCCAACCGGGACCCAGCGGACCAGGAAGAAGACCGAGGGACCGCGGAGGTAGGGAGACGGTCGTCATGACAACCAACTGTACCTGTCACAGCATCTGACTTTCAAAGACACACACACACACACACATGCACACGCACACACACACATTCAGTCCATTCTCCATTGGACTGTATGTCGATGGGTGTCCATCTTAACCCAGCGTCAGAAGTTCAACCACGAGCCAATAAAGTTCCGCCATTTCCTAACCAAGCGACACCCGACGTGGCCTCGGCATAGCCTCGGGCAGGGTAAGTGTTAGCCCCGACCCACTAGCCATTAGCCCAAGACCAGCTAAGTGTTAGCCCTGACCCCCGCTAGCCGTTAGCCCTGACCCCTGCTAGCCGTCAGCTGCGACCGACCCGCTAGCCGCTAGCCCTGACCAGACCGAAGTCTAGCCCTCATTATGAAGCCTCGGCCTTACGACCCCCCCCCTCCCCCACTGGGGTATGATTAGACGTGACCTCTGACCCCTCAGGTCTCACGGATGAAAAGGCATCCATCAGCAGTGGCAAACCACTTGTGGACGGCGTGGTGAGGGATGATCCGGGGGCGGTACCTGGACAGGGGCGGGGTCTAACGGAACTCCGGAGGAACATCCTTCCTTAATCAAAGGGTCAAGGCGGTGGAGGCTTCCTGCTTCCAATCACGTGGGATTTACGACATCACGTGGGATTTACGACGGCTCCTGTCCGACGAGCCGTTTGATGGGATGTGTTTGGCGGTGGGAGGGCTGGAACCTTTCCAGAACTGAACATAGGGGAGGTTTTAGTCTGTCGGAACCGCGGGTTCCACCGACCTTCTCAGAGACACCGTAGAAGTGTCCGCTGTGTCCGGACGGACTGTTGGCTCTACGGTTAGCTCTATTGTTAGCTCTATTGTTAGCTCTACTGTTAGCTCTACTGTTAGCTCTATTGTTAGATCTATTGTTAGCTCTATTGTAAGCTCTACTGTTAGCTCTACTGTTAGCTCTATTGTTAGCTCTACTGTTAGCTCTACTGTTAGCTCTACTGTTAGCTCTCCAAAGGAAAAGTTGCTTACAACCGTACATAGGGTTAGGGTAAGACAAAGAAGAGTTCTTTGTCTTATCAGAAATAAATCAGCTCTTATTTAGAGATTACTGAAGTCTGACCTGGTATCAAAAGAATAGATCAATCTAAGACCAGTTTGAGAAATGTATAAGCCAATCAAGTTTTCTAATAGATTACTGCTATCCCTGATTATTTCAGACTAAATAAAGATCAGTGCAGTGAGATAAATCATTGATCTTGAAGTGTGATTGGGGTGAGACATGAAGAAGTCTACACACACACACTCTGATTGGGTACTTACCAGTGCATGGAGCTCTGCTGATTGGTTCACAGAGCCTCTGGCTAGACCCGCCCCTACTGCCGTACTCATGTTAAACCAGGACTCACCTGCTGCTCGGGTCGGGGTTAGAATGGACTTCAATGGGAGCTTGGAGGACGGTCCTCCGTACACTCATTTTAAATTGCAGTAGGGGGCGCTGTTGGTACTTTGACACGGGGACAGGATTGTTGGGCCTTCGAAGTGTTTAATCTGTCAAATTTATGTGAATTTATTTTTCTCTTGCAAGTTTCTTTTTCTCTGAAATTTTAGGGAGAATGGTCGTCCTTTTTATGAATGGACCAGCCTCCTCTGATGTTCGGTATATATTATATTATTCTAAGCCAGTCACTCAGATGAGTGAGGGACTAGACGGTCAGAATATCCTTCTTCTTGTTCCCCAGGGGGCTTTGAGAGGTGGAGGTGTAGAGGGTGATATACACTTCATACGCTGGGTGTGCTGGAGCTGAACGCTGCTCTTGTGGCTGAATGTTGAAGATGTAACCCGCCATAGATCCCGGCCCGCGGGCCTGAAGCAGAACCAGCCAGGGGGGCGTTGCCGATAGCAACCTGATTAAGAGTCTGTCAGTGAGATGAAGACGAGGAGAAAGATGAGGAGGAAGATAAGGAGGAAGATGAGGAGGGTTAACCTTGTTGAGTGGTCAATTCTGGGGCGTCTCACCATGGCCACACACTGTTAGAGAAGCATTTAGCGTAGCGTTATTTATTTAGTCGCATATAACTTTTGGAGTTATCTTGCTGACAGACAGACAGAAAGACAGACAGGTGTAAACATAACCTCTGGCCCATCTTCGAGGCGGGTGTAACTAACACACGTTTGTATGTGCAGGAATGGGATTGGTCGAGAGTGGCTGGAGGCGGACCCCGCTCATCACTCAGCAGTGGACCTGGCCGGCATCGTGCGGCGGGATGGGGCCGGACGGGGCCCCCTGGAGGCCGGGAGGACCGGAACACCGGCCCCCGAAGGACAGAAGGACTGCTTCTCTGAGAGCTTTGTGGATGACCCTGATGTCCCCACGTTGATGTGAACACAAGCGATCCCCACACTCCAGTCCGCAGCGCAACAGCCTATATAGTGGCAATTTACAAACAATTTCGTATTTCTTATTTGCCACTTCCACTCCGGGGATAGCTTTAGTCTACGCGCACATAATAAAGATTCTGATCCGTCCGTTTGGCTGTCACAATGAATCAATCTTTTATTTCCAAGCTGCATAACAAACAAAACTCGTATATCTAATACATGCGGTCCATGCGTGCGTTGCGTGCGTGCGGTAGAAAAACGGTTTGCTTTCCCGGTCCACCCCTCCCATGCAGGCCACCACCCCTTATCAAGGTAGACCATACAGGTGAATAGCTCAGGTAGGTCTCTTTAAAGGGAAAGTACACATAGTTTAAAATCATAAGAATAGTTACAATAACCATAATCAGTGTAAATAATATCATGACTTGTCAATCAAGTTATCAGTTTTCGTTTTTCATATTTCGTAATCCATAAAGCATTTTCATAATTCTAATAATTGCATGATACAAACTCAAAGATTAAATAACTCAAGAATGGCTCCTACATCCCGGCCCCTAATTGTCCATTATTCAAAAAAGGGACAATTATTCTATGCAAATATCATACAGACATCAGACAGGAGTCTGAACATGTCTTTATATAGTCCATGTAGGAATCAAAATATTCCAAAAAGGGGGTATGTTCCACGAAAAAGCGTATAATCCACAAAATGGGTATAATCCACAAAATAGGTGCAATCCATCAGCGTATAAACAAAGGTTCGGGCATTGCCCTCGAAAAAGAAAAAACGAAAGTGCGTGAAGAAGTCAGTAGGGGCTCGTCAATGTCAGTCAATCTGCTTCTTTCAGCAAGCATAGTTTGCTTTGTTGGATGGTCGAAATCCGGTTTGCAACGTATGTCTGGAATGGGCTGGTTGTGTTGAGGTACTGGAGGACAGACGTGCTGTCTGTCCAAAAGACAGATTCCAGAAGTTCCACTTCCAGTTCCTCTTTCAGCATTTTATCAATGCGGACTGCGACCACTGCTGCCGCCAGCTCCATTCTGGGTATGGTCATCTGCTTCAGTGGGGCTACCCGTGCTTCAGTGGGGCTACCCGTGCTTCAGTGGGGCTACCCGTGCTTCAGTGGGGCTACCCGTGCTTCAGTGGGGCTACCCGTGCTTCAGTGGGGCTACCCGTGCTTCAGTGGGGCTACCCGTGCTTCGCCCATGACAAAGACAATATGGACGTCACCTTCGAGGTTGGTCAGTCGCAGGTAGCTAGCTGTACCATACCCGTGTTCGCTGGCATCACTAGTGATGTAGTTGTGCAGTGTGTGGTTTTCCAAAATTACTGGGTTTAAGGCAACGGCTGATGTGGAGGTTTGACAGCTTGCCTAGATCCTCCAACCATCTCTGCCATGACCGAGCGTGGGCCTCTGGGATCTTGTCATCCCATCCACAATTCATCTTGCAAAGATCTTGCATGATCCTCTTCGCTGGGAGAACCAGTGGGGCGAGGAATCCCATGGGGTCGTAAACAGAATTTGTCAGACAGAATACCCCTCCTGGTTAAGGGTCGTTGCTTTGTAGCAGTCTTGAAGGAGAAGGTGTCGGTTTCCACATGCCACTGGATTCCGAGAGCTCGTTCCACCGGTAGTTCTTCTCGGTCGAGATCGAGCTTCTTCACTTCCTTGGCTTTATCTTCGTCTGGAATGGCAGACAGAACAGCACGGCTGTTACTGATCCACTTCGTAAGTCTGAACCCACCAGTAGAACAGACGGCTCTGAGATCTTGAGTTAGGGAGATGGCTTGCTCGTCATTCGGAACCGACTTGAGGCAGTCGTCAACGTAAAAGTTCCGACGGATGGTGCGTAGGACGTCATCACTAGCCTTACCCTCATTGTCATCCGCTGTTCTCTTGAGTGCATAGTTCGCACAGCTGGGTGACGAGACCGCTCCGAATAGATGGACCGTCATCCTGTATTCAGCTAATGGCTGGCTGAAGTTGTTGTTGGGCCACCACAAGAAGCGCAGGAAATCAACGTCTTGCTTCGTTACTTGGACTTGATGGAACATGCCTTCAATGTCTGCCATGACGGCTACTGGTTCCTGGTGGAATCGAAGGATGACACCCAGTAATGTGTTCGTGAGATCGGGACCTTGTAGCAACTCATTATTGAGAGATGTCCCATGGACGAATACCACGCAAATTTTCCCTTTTTTCTTGTGGTACACACCGTGGTGAGGTATGTACCATACCTTTCCATCTTCTCTGTGCAGCTGTCCTTCTGGCACCCGCTCGGCGTGCCCCTTATCCAGGATGTCACTCATGAACCCTTTATAATCAGCAAAGTATGCCTCGTCCCTCCTGAATCTCTTAATGAGGTTTGTGGCTCGCTGCTCTGCCATCCTTCTATTATTTGGCAGATTCACGTCCTCTTTGCGAAATGGCAATCGTAGTTGGTAGTGACCATCCTTCAACGTAATGGACTTAGCTGCAATGTCCAGGAATTGCTTGTCCTCTGCAGACGGCTCGGCCTTCTCATCGTAGCCTCGCTCTGGGAAGTCTTGGTTGTACTGTTTGATGAGAAGTTCTTCCAGGTTTCTTATGGTGACTCGGTTTGACGTTGTACGTGGTCGACCCTGCTTGTCAATGGGCAGGCTGCCGCTCAGGGGACCATTAACCACCCACCCGAGACAGGTTCTCACTGCGTAGGGCCCGTTTCCTTTGCTGTTAATTATTTCCCATGGCTCCATGGCTTTGACAGCATTAATCCTGATCAACAGCCCAACCTCCTCCTCAATAGTAGTCAGAGGTACATCTTTCAGATATGGCCATTCTTTTAGACCCTCTTGTGTTGGTATGTTTTCTTGTGAGACTGGTATAGCGAGCTGTGTGTACACTTCAGGGAGAGCAAAGAAGTTATTGCTTTCCAAATCACTCATTTCCAGCCCATCCAATCTGTAACTGCTCACAGGCCGTTCCTGGCCCATTGTCCTGAGCAGTATCTCTGTTTTCTGGCCTCTGGCATCCAGCTTCTTCATCAGGTTCTCGGTACAGAAGGTAGCAGAGCTTCCATGATCCAGGAACGCGTATGTTCTGATTACATTGCTTCCTTTAGCCATCTTAACCTGGATAGGCAGAATGGCTAGAGCACATTCCTTTCCTCCGGCCCCGGTAAGCCCGCAAGCCTGCAGTGAGACCAGGGCACTGGAAACTTCCTCACCTTTAGCTGTAGCTGTGGTGGTGCTCTCTTCCTTCCTGGGATTGTCTGTTCTATTTATGTGCAGGAGAGTTGGATGTTTAAGCTGACAAGAGCGACAAGTCAGGCGATTCCTACACAACTTGCTCATGTGTCCTCTGTTTAGACATGCAAAGCAGATTCCCTTTGTTAATGACATGTTATGATAGGGTAATGTTAATGACATGTTATGATAGAGTCATGTTAATGACATGTTATGATAGTGTAATGTTAATGACATGTTATGATAGTGTCATGTTAATGACATGTTATGATAGTGTAATGTTAATGACATGTTATGATAGTGTATTGTTAATGACATGTTATGATAGTGTAATGTTAATGACATGTTATGATAGTGTAATGTTAATGACATGTTATGATAGTGTAATGTTAATGACATGTTATGATAGTGTAATGTTAATGACATGTTAT
This sequence comes from Muraenolepis orangiensis, assembly GCA_027704905.1. Taxonomy (NCBI): domain Eukaryota; kingdom Metazoa; phylum Chordata; class Actinopteri; order Gadiformes; family Muraenolepididae; genus Muraenolepis; species Muraenolepis orangiensis. The sequence continues at coordinate 2,243,662 of CM051005.1, read as the reverse complement.
GATAGTGTATTGTTAATGACATGTTATGATAGTGTCATGTTAATGACATGTTATGATAGTGTCATGTTAATGACATGTTATGATAGTGTAATGTTAATGACATGTTATGATCGTGTAATGTTAATGACATGTTATGATAGAGTAATGTTAATGACATGTTATGATAGAGTCATGTTAATGACATGTTATGATAGTGTCATGTTAATGACATGTTATGATAGTGTCATGTTAATGACATGTTATGATAGTGTCATGTATGAATGGAAGCATGTTATGATAGAGTCATGTTAATGACATGTTATGATAGTGTCATGTTAATGACATGTTATGATAGTGTCATGTTAATGACATGTTATGATAGTGTAATGTTAATGACATGTTATGATAGTGTCATGTTAATGACATGTTATGATAGAGTAATGTTAATGACATGTTATGATAGTGTAATGTTAATGACATGTTATGATAGTGTAATGTTAATGACATGTTATGATAGTGTAATGTTAATGACATGTTATGATAGAGTAATGTTAATGACATGTTATGATAGTGTAATGTTAATGACATGTTATGATAGTGTAATGTTAATGACATGTTATGATAGTGTCATGTTAATGACATGTTATGATAGTGTCATGTTAATGACATGTTATGATAGTGTAATGTTAATGACATGTTATGATAGTGTCATGTTAATGACATGTTATGATAGAGTAATGTTAATGACATGTTATGATAGTGTAATGTTAATGACATGTTATGATAGAGGCAGCACTCCTAGCAGTTCAGTAGGTCACTGCCTGTGGATAGAAGCTGTCCTTGAACCTGCTAGTCCTGGTGTGGTCTCAGCTCATCTGGAGCCTCATTCATAATTCAGGAGTTCTCCTTATTTTGTTCTTGTTTTGGTTTTCCACACATTTTTTAAACAAACCAACTGCTGGTCCTAATGATGGAGGTTAGACCACAGTGGTGTTTAACAACTGAAGGATCCTGGGTTAGCAGTGGTCTGCTGAGTGGAACTGGCTTTAAGTGTCTGCAACTGACTAGGGAGTGGTTTGAACTGAACAGAACTGTCTGGAAACTGGTTTTTACTGGATAGTACTGCCTGGGACTAACTAGGAACTGGTTTTAACTGGATGGAACCGAATGTTATAATAATAATAATAATATATCGGACTTATATAGCGCTTTTCCAGGTGCTCAAAGTGTTATGTGTTTGTGCCCTGATCAGGCGCTCCTAGTGTGATGTCATGTCTAGCTGTAGTTCTCCGTCATGGTTTTGTAGTCCTTATCGTTTTCCCTTCCAGGTGTACCCATTTGTAATCACCCAGGTGTCTCGTCTCGTCATTCCCTCATGTATAAGTATTCTGTCTTCCCCTTTGTCTGGGGCTGATCCTGTCTGTGCAGTTATGGGTTCTTGTCTGTCGTTACTTTATATTTCCTTTGTTCAACCATGGTAATTATTAAATATTCTTTGTAGATTACTTTGGCTACCGTCTCCTTATTATGTTACATTGACCAGACATCGAGCCGTCTAATTGTCAATGGTAACGTAATACCGAAATTGAAAGAGTATATGAAACAAAATTCTTAGGTGTGATTATTGATCACAAACTCTGTTGGAAGCCACATATACAATATATCAAAGGTAAATTAGCCAAATCTGTTGGCATTCTGTACAAAACAAGGGAGCTGTTAAATCAGAAGTGTTTGCATATATTGTATTTTTCCCTTGCTGTGCCATACATGTCATATTGTGTTGAGGTCTGGGGGAATGTTTATAAAACAAATATAGATCCTATTATTAAACTACAGAAAAGAGCTATTAGAATAATAAACAAAGCTAGTTACCTTGAATCGACAAATCCATTATTCATAAAGTCCTGCACATTAAAATGTGTAGATATGGTGTACATAAAAACCTTGGAAATCATTTTTGGTGCTAAGAGTAAAGCCTACCAGTTTGTATTCAATGTCTCTTTCAACCAAGAGAAGGAAAGTATCATTTAAGAGGGTTGGGTATTCTTAAAACATGTAAAAAGGTAAGAACTAATGTAAAAGCTAGATGTGTTTCAATTTTGGGAGTTAAATGATGGAATAGCCTTAGTGACGGGTTGAAGCTGTGTACTTCTCAGGGGAGATTTAAAAAATCCTTAAAGGATCAAATAATTCAGTGTACAGTTTAGAGTAAAACATCAAACATTAGTTTTTTTTCTTTAAAAAAAAAAATTAAAAAAAATTATATCTTGCAGCATATTTTAAGTTTTTCTTTCTTATATTAAAATATATTTCGTAAAGGATAGGCAAAAATAAGCATGTGCTTCAGCCTATTCCTTTTTTTCGGTAGTTGGATTTTGTGTGTGAGCTTGCCTTGAATATGTAAATTTGTGATTTTCTATTTTTTCTTTTTTTTTTCTTTTTTTTTTCTTTTTTTGCAAGTCCACACGGGTGTGTTTGATTTGTCTGTAAACAAGACCATAAAATAAACTTCATTCATTCATATGTGATGTGGCCCCCGTGTCCACCATCAGGCCCCCGCGTCCACCATCAGGCCCCCGCGTCCACCATCAGGCCCCCGCGTCCACCATCAGGCCCCCGTGTCCACCATCAGGCCCCCGCGTCCACCATCAGGCCCCCGTGTCCACCATCAGGCCCCCGTGTCCACCATCAGGCCCCCGTGTCCACCATCAGGCCCCCGTGTCCACCATCAGGCCCCCGCGTCCACCATCAGGCCCCCGTGTCCACCATCAGGCCCCCGTGTCCACCATCAGGCCCCTCTCCTGGATGCTGCTCCCGTCCCTCGTCTTGAACGAGGGACGGGGAGCAGCATCTTCTGTGATTTGACACGCTCCATCCCTTTTGTCCTTACTGTCCTTATCCTTACGCCTACATGTGGCGTCTTTGTGTGTGTCGCTTCTGCATCGACTACACCAGGTCTTCATGTCGACAGTCTCTCGCTCGGTGACCTTTGGGTGCCACACTTGAAGCACCCCATCTCCGGGTCTTCTTTGTACCGGCCCCGTCTGGGCGGGTCGCCGCCCGGTTCTCCCCTGGGTCTTCATCACACTGCGCTTGTCTTCTCTGTTTTTTCCACACTTCGTAGCTTAGTCTTGAATTCAGCAAATGTGATATCATTTGTATGTGCCACATGGCTTAAAACTCCCCGGCGGTCCTTTTAAGACCGTAGCTACTAGTAGACCATCTCCCAACGTCTCACCTGCATTTCGCAGTGCTGTGATGGCTGTTTCTGCTCTGATGATGTAGTCCATAATACTTTCGTCGTCCGCTTTCTGGAGCGATGTAAGCATGGCGTACAGGTTAATTATCCGGGGTTTTCCCTTCCCAGCAGAATACTCTCTTAATATCTTTAGAGCCTTTCTTCCATCGTCGGCAGCGTCCCTCATAACTAATGAGAGGCTCTTGTTCTCCCAGGACCGTGTGTTTTAGTCCAATTCAATGAAAAATGTCCCAACATTTTGGTCTCCCAAATCTCCTATTTGGTCTCATCTCCGTCGAACGCCAGTCGAGGCGACCTGCTCGTTCCTCGTTGATCCATGATGCTAGCTCGCTCTCCTTGCTAGCTCAGCAGCCCGTTAGCACGCTGTTCGTTGCGACGACTACACGGTGGAAACCCGACAAACTCTTCTTCCGAACGACTCCTGGGCCCAGAACCCGTTAAGTTATGCTTAGTTCTGCAGCTTAACGTTGCATTCGGAGAAAAACACGGAGATAGAATCCATTTAGCCAAGCCTGGCATATTTTATTAGAAGGGCTGCACGCATCATTCTCACGGTGACAGCCTCCACTGGAACGAACTGGTTCCACACACAGGTGGTAATCATAGAGCTGTGATTAGACTATAGGAGGCAGGCATGCATCCTATAGTCTAATCATAGAGCTGTGATTAGACTATAGGAGGCAGGCATGCATCCTATACCTTGTGTCTTTGCGCCTCACTGTGGCACAAGCATAACATTGCACATCATATGGAACAGTACAGTATTACATACAAGTGAGGACATTCAAGATTCAAGATAACTTTATTTATCCCGAGGGAAATTAAGGTGCAACAGTTGAAACAGGGGGAATAAATGCACACAAAATATACGAATACCTAAAAACTAAAAACGAAATAACAACAAACTAACTAAACAAAACTAGTATAAACAAAATATAACTAAATGAACTCTAAATGTATTGATAGATGAATTATATCCCATCAAATCTTAACACTGCCTTCCAAGTCATTTATTTCAGCATATATTTGTGTTTTTATTGAAGTTTATTAGAGTGTATATTTTGTGTTTTCCTGCTGCCCGACGTGGTGTTGATCACGGATCAAGTCAAGTCAAGTCAAGTTTATTGTCACTTCACAGTTTACAGTTTAGTATAAAGCAGTGATGTGAAATTCTTGTGTGCAATACCCGACGACAGACAGCAGTTATAAAATAAGATAAAATAAAAATAGATAAAAATAGAATAAAAAATAGAATAAAGAATATAAAATAAAAATAAAAAATGCAATTTATGAAGACAGTTTGAAGGATGGTGTGTAGAGAAGGACCTCAACACCTCCTGGTTACAACAGAGAGCTGCCATTAGAATTCAACTCAAAACAACCATGTAACACTTTCACGGTGGTTGCTATGGAAACCAACCGTAAACTGTTTCTAAAACATACCTAGCGTGTCTTTTATTTTGAAAAAGCCAACTCCGGTAGTGGTGGCGGTAGTGACGACACAACCGGGCCGGAAGAAGGAGGAGACCCGCCGATTAACAACAAACAACACAAAGAAGAGACACAACCGCTGCCGCAGCATCCACCACCGGGCCGCGGACAAACGGTCCTTTTTATCCGCCTCAGCACCCGCGTAGCTGCCGGTCACCGGGGCGACCAGCCCGGGCGGGTGTTGTCACGTTAAACCGCCACGCCGGTTGTCCCCGGGGGGGGAGGTTAAAAAACGGTGGTTAAAATGACGAACTACTTCCACTCGCAGCTGACCTCCATCATGGAGTCGCTGACCAGGGCGGCGGTGGCGGAGATCTGCGAGCTGGTGGGCGACGGCTACGCGGTGCTGCAGCTGGAGGTCACCCGCAGCCACCAGGAGAACGACGCGCTGCGCCGCAAGCTGCGGCTGATCGAGAGCATCGTGGACCGCGGACAGCAGCACCGCCGGGCGCTGGGCGGCGGCGAGGCGGCGGCGCTGGAGGCCGGCGGAGCGGGGCGCTACCCCCGGGGTCAGTAGTACTAGGGCCCGTCGTTACTAGTACTAGGGCCTGTTGTTACTAGTACTAGGGCCCGTCGTTACTAGTACTAGGGCCCGTCGTTACTAGTACTAGGGCCCGTTGTTACTAGTACTAGGGCCCGTTGTTACTAGTGCCCGTTGTTACTAGGGCCCGTTGTTACTAGTACTAGTGCCCGTTGTTGCACTAAAAAAGTGCACTATATAGTGAGTTTATATAGGGCACTATAGTGAGTGGTTTAGAGTGATTTAGAACACTGCCAGTTATAGAGGATGGGGGGTGCACCCAGAGTCCTACTCATCAGTTGTTATTCACTGACTGACTGTGTGTGTGTGTGTGTGTGTGTGTGTGTGTGTCCCCTTTGTGTGTCTCACTGCAGAAAGGACGTCCTCTGCCCAGCGGCCTCCCGGGGGGACAAAGGGAGGCAGACAAGCGGCCATCGAGGCGGCGGCCGAGAGAAGTCTGGCCGTGAGAGAGGCAGGGATTCAAACTCGACACCATGAGGAGTTTTGCATGTGGACAGATCCAACTTTTGTTCTGTGGGACTCTTCTGTTGTTAAGTTAACCCCACTGTGTGTGTGTGGCAGGTGAGTGCGTTCCTCCTGGAGGAAGAGGGCGGGGCCGAGGCGGACGTGGTGCTGATCAAGGAGGAGACACCGGGGGAGGGGGGGGGGGAGGAGGAGGAGGAGGAGGAGGAGGCGCCAGGGGAGGAGGAACAGCAGGAGGAGCTGCTCCTCAACGAGGACGGTGAGGAGAGGAGATACCTAGTAGTACTTGTTATTCCTAATACTAGTACCTGTTATTACTAGTACCTGTTATTACTAGTACCTGTTATTACTAGTACCCCTTATTACTAGTACCTGTTATTACTAGTATTAGTCCCCTTTATTACTAGTACCTATCAGTAGAAGACAACTTCTAAGGAAGCTTCTAGTGGTGCGATCTGTTCCCACTAGTTACCAAACAGGAACGACTACCAAACTGTAACTGCTCCGACTGGACTAGGCTTTGAGGGGCTCTGTTTTGTCTTCTTCTGTTCTTTGTATTTTATTCTTTTTTTTTCCATTTTGTACGCCCACAACAGTGTCCAAACATCCAATCAGACGCAGAGTAGCGAGTGTTTTTACATCCTGTTTGTCTTCCAGGTACCGAGGCCCCGCCCCTGGAGTTGAGTGACAGCGAGGAGGGCCCCTCCTCTGGCCCCGCAAGCCTGCGGCCGTGGGACCACACCCTCAATGACCCGGGCGACCTCCAACCCCCGCTCAGCGTCTCCCCGTCCCCCGTGTTCCAGGTGGAGAACGGGTCCTCCCGGGACTACCTGTCCCAACCGGACGCCACATCACCCGGGAAGCCCCTCCGTCTCCCGGGGCCCCCGGGGGGCGGCCCTGACGCCCTCCCCGTGACCTTCGACCTCAAGCGGGGCGTGTCCATGCTGAGCTCCCTACCCTACGACACGGAGCTGGAGATGTGCTCGGCGTGGAACAACCCGGGCCCCCCGTCGTCGGGGGCCCCCGGGCCGTACCCGGACCGCCGGCTCCCGGACGAGGCCTCTGGGCTGGGAGCCTTCCCCTCCTCTCTGGGGCCCGGCAGGGGCTCGGAGGCCGACTCGGGCCCGGAGCCGAGCCGGAGCTTCTCCCACAACCGGCGCTTCGTGTGCACCTACTGCTGCAAGTGCTTCACATCGTCCCGGAGCCTGGAGACCCACCTGCGGGTCCACACCGGGGAGCGGCCCTACAGCTGCGCTCAGTGCGGGAAGCGCTTCACTCAGTCGGGCCACCTGAAGACGCACCAGAGCGTCCACACCGGGGACCGCCCCTTCGCCTGCCAGCACTGCGGAAAACGCTTCGCCGGCAAGCAGAACCTGCGCATACACCAGCACAAGTACCACCCTGTCCCCTGAGGGGCCCGCCGGGCGGAGGACTGTAGCTCTGTGAGGACCCCCTACGGCGGTGCCGTCAGAGGAACCTGTCCGGAGTCTGGCCCCGCCACACACCGAGACCCTGCGGTCCCCACGGTTCTAACCCGACTTTTTGGACCGGAGAACCCGACACAAACTCTGAACCTCACCTGTTCCTCCGTTGTTCTTAACTTTCATTATTTAAACAAATTGTAATTGCCTTTTGCAGATCTTTTTTAACAACCAGTGACCTTAACTAGAGGAGATTGTGTGTAATTGACACTGTGACCCGTGGCAGTCCTTACCTCATGCTGGAGTGCTCCCGGCTCCTCTGGGATACTACAGGCTCTCGTAGCAAGCAGCACACCTCTGCCGATGTATCACATTAAAAGCGTGCGACCGCACCGATTGATGTTCCACTGTACGCCTCGTGTAGCGTGACAAATCCCTGGAGGAGGTTTTAAGAGTCTTGTCGTTTGACTTAAGGTTAAATGGACCCACTTCTTTCCCAGACACGCCTGTTTTTAATTAAAATATCTATGCTTGAGATTGTTTTAGAAAATGCACCAGAACTCTCGTTGGGTCACGACGGACCAGTGAGCTCCAACAGAACCCGTCTTTGGTTGAATTTACTTTGAAAGCTGCATTCATTGAGTGGTGACCACCAGGGGGCAGAAAAGGACAACAGAAAAATAATGTTTCATGTGACAAACTGTGAGCTCAGCCCCTCGTTATGGGCCGAGAGAGAACCCACGGTGGATCTGACCTGAGGTTGGGTCCTCAACACCAGGGGCCCCCCCAGTCCAGGGGCCCCCCCGGTCCATGTCTCCCATTGAAGCTGTGGTCTGCAGACACAGGATAGACGGCCCTGACTCTGCTTGCTCTCTCTCTCTCACTCAGTGTCTCTCTCTCTGTCTCTCTCTTACACTCACACACACACCATCCGTTCCATCAGGGTACGAGACAGGCGGTTAAATAACTGCCGGTAATCCAACCTGCTGGTTGGCACGGCGACACATCCAGACCATTCTGTGTCCTTTAGTTCCTTTGCAGTACGATGAATTAAAGTCTAGTTTTTCAATGAAAAGCGTCTCCTCTGGTTCTTATCATGTTGGAGGATCAGCTCCGGGCCGGCCTGACGCTGACACCAATATCCAATCAATCATTATTTAGGATTCCAAGTCTCCCATTAGCTGCATACTAATATATGGTAACTATATAAATATATATTATGTGTATTTCTATATTTATTATATGTAGTGTATGGTATGTATATAATATATAGTATATGGTGTGTATATATTATTACATTACAATATTTAGCAGACGCTTTTGTTCAAAGCCACTTACAATAGGGTGTATATATAGTCATTTATAATGTTTATTTGATATACATTATATAAAACTAATGGCTTATAATAGCCTAGTATAAATATACTTTATTAATATTAGGCTATTATATGCTCTTAGTACCTTTTATGACATTGCCCTTCTATATGAAGTATATTATAGTGCTATTACATAGTATATTATAAGGTATTTCATGTCTTTATTTTAGAGATGTTCATATTTAATTCACAAGCAATAAATACATATTTGGAGATGTTACAAAGCGTGCATCCATTGGTATACTAGGTAGTAGTGAGTTAAGAGTCGTGAGGAACAGTAGAATCGATCCGACTACATGGAGGATGCCAGTTAGTCCCGTGGGGGGACTTTTACTGTGAAAGAAGTGCAAATGCGGAAATGGAAAAAAACGGTAGTATCTTCCTTTGTAGGAGAGGGAGCGAGAGACAAGCAGCTCTGATATCCAAAGAGAGAGCGAGAGTTGATCACTGTGTGTGGGCAATAAGGAGGGTAGCGCCGTGCATTTCACACACACACGCACACGCACACGCACGCACACACACACACGTCGTTGAGGATGAATTCCAAGATCCTGCACGAGCAGCTGTCCATCATCATGGGGGCGTTGACCAAAGCCGCCGTGGTGGAGATCTGCGAGGTGGTGGACGAGGGCTACGTCGTCCTGCAGCTGGAGGTGAGCCGCAGCCGCCAGGAGAACGAGGACCTCAGGAAGAAGCTGCACCTCATAGAGTCCATCATCGTGCGGGGGAACAACGCGGCGGCGCAGGCGCAGGCGGCACAGGCGGCCGCCTGCGCCGCGCCGCTGTCCGCCGCTTGCGCCGCGCCGCGTTCCGCCAATGAGGAGGACGCGGAAAGGAAAGGAGACGCGGAAAAGACGGTACAGCGCAACCCCCTGTCTCTGCTTATCTGTGAACGTTGGTCTCACTTGTTATTGTAGACGATCTGTATTGATAACTGATTATTATGGTATTAAGATAGAGACTATTGATTACTGATTATTATGGTATTAAGATAGAGACTATTGATTACTGATTATTATGGTATTAAGATAGAGACTATTGATTACTGATTATTATGGTATTAAGATAGACTATTGATCTGCGTGTGGCCTACAGGCAGCCTGGTACGGTTATGTTGATGTGTGATGTCTCAGCTGTACTCAGGTGACATCCAGATATGTGTATTCGCCCTGAGATATAGTATTATATTATATTATAATCTATGTTTTATCTAGTCTGTTGTTATTCATCTGGTGTGTGTGTGTGTGTGTGTGTGTGTGTGTGTGTGTGTGTGTGTGTGTGTGTGTGTGTGTGTGTGTGTGTGTTGCTGACAATCTTGACTTTTGCCCTAAAGAGCACCAGCGCTCAAGGTTAAGGGACCGTCCACAAGTGACATCAATTCATCAATAATACACTTTATTATACTACTACTACTACTACTACTACTACTACTACTACTACTACTACTACTAATAATAATAATACACAGCTGTAACAGCCTACATCCCAGTCACTCGGTCATTTAAATGTCTAAACACAATTTAGTGTGCAACACAATAGTGTACATTACATGTTATTACATGTTATTACATTGTTCTATTGGTCCCGTAGCCCTCAGGAGAAGGACATGTTTCATGTCCACTGGGGGATAAAGTTGGCCGAATGACGAACAAAGATTACAGCAACTGTTCTTTTCTTATCTGGTTAGAAGAAGAATGTTGAGAACAGTTGTGAGGCCTTGGTAGAGATAACGTTATCCTGGGTTCACAGGCGCTAGACATGTGGACTAGAAGGTTCTCTCCCCATGTCTCTGACATTAAAGGTTTCAACTCTAAACCATCAAGTCCTATATTGTGGGATACATAGATTATCACCTTGAATCTCAAGTTCTATATTTACATGCGTGTTTAAGGTCATGTTATGTTAACTTGTAGTTCAAGCTGCCTTCCAAGTAATTTATTTCAGCATATATTTGTGTTTTTATTGAAGTTTATTAGAGTTTATATTTTGTGTTTTCCAGCTGCCCGACGTGGTGTTGATCAAGGATGAAGACTCGGACGCCAACGACAGTTTGAAGGATGGTGTGTAGAGAAGGACCTCAACACCTCCTGGTTACAACAGAGAGCTGCCATGCGCTTTAACTGGTCTGTCTCTCTCCCTGTCTCTCTCCCTCTCTCCGTCTGTACATCTCTCTATACACCTGTCTCTCTCACTCTCCCTGTCTGTCTCTCTACCTGTCTGTCTCTCTCCCTCTCTCCCTCTGTACATCTCTCTATACACCTGTCTCTCTCCCTCTGTACATCTCTCTATACACCTGTCTCTCTCCCTCTGTACATCTCTCTATACACCTGTCTCTCTCTCTCTACCCTCTCTTTCTCTACCTGTCTCTCTCTCTCTACCCTCTCTTTCTCTACCTGTCTCTCTTTCTCTACCTGTCTCTCCCTCTACCCTCTCTTTCTCTACCTGTCTCTCTCCCTCTGTACATCTCTCTATACACCTGTCTCTCTCTCTCTACCCTCTCTTTCTCTACCTGTCTCTCTCTCTCTACCCTCTCTTTCTCTACCTGTCTCTCTCCCTCTGCCCTCTCTTTCTCTACCTGTCTCTCTCTCTCTACCCTCTCTTTCTCTACCTGTCTCTCTCCCTCTGCCCTCTCTTTCTCTACCTGTCTCTCTCCCTCTGCCCTCTCTTTCTCTACCTGTCTCTCTCTACCCTCTCTTTCTCTACCTGTCTCTCTCTCTCTACCCTCTCTTTCTCTACCTGTCTCTCTCTCTCTACCCTCTCTTTCTCTACCTGTCTCTCCCTCTACCCTCTCTTTCTCTACCTGTCTCTCTCCCTCTGTACATCTCTCTATACGCCTGTCTCTCTCTCTCTCTCTCTCTCTCCCTGTCTGTCTCTCTCCCTCTACCCTCTCTTTCTCTACCTGTCTCTCTCCCTCTGCCCTCTCTTTCTCTACCTGTCTCTCTCCCTCTGCCCTCTCTTTCTCTACCTGTCTCTCTCCCTCTACCCTCTCTTTCTCTACCTGTCTCTCTCCCTCTACCCTCTCTTTCTCTACCTGTCTCTCTCCCTCTGCCCTCTCTTTCTCTACCTGTCTCTCTCCCTCTGCCCTCTCTTTCTCTACCTGTCTCTCTCTCTCTACCCTCTCTTTCTCTACCTGTCTCTCTCTCTCTACCCTCTCTTTCTCTACCTGTCTCTCTCCCTCTGCCCTCTCTTTCTCTACCTGTCTCTCTCTACCCTCTCTTTCTCTACCTGTCTCTCTCCCTCTGCCCTCTCTTTCTCTACCTGTCTCTCTCCCTCTACCCTCTCTTTCTCTACCTGTCTCTCTCCCTCTGCCCTCTCTTTCTCTACCTGTCTCTCTCTCTCTACCCTCTCTTTCTCTACCTGTCTCTCTCTCTCTACCCTCTCTCTCTCTACCTGTCTCTCTCCCTCTGCCCTCTCTTTCTCTACCTGTCTCTCTCCCTCTGCCCTCTCTTTCTCTACCTGTCTCTCTCTCTCTACCTGTCTCTCTCCCTCTGCCCTCTCTCTCTCCCCTAGTAACTGAAGACCCAGAGGACGGGCGAGAGGCGGTGTACAGCAGGAACAGGAAGAGGCCGTGGCCGGCAGGAGGAAGTGAGGAGGACGGCGACCACAGGAAGCCATTGTCGGAGGCCCAGCAGGGGGGCCACAGGAGCCCCGGAGGAGCGCCCTCCGGCAGGCTGAAAGCAGGCCTCCAGTACGGCCTCGCCTCCCCCGGCAGCGAGCCCGGCCGCTCCGGCCTCTCGGGGGGCGGGGACGAGGCGGCCTGCCCCTACGCCCGGCACCCCGACCACCCGGGGGGGCCCTACGGAGGCCAGGGCCCGGAGGACGACGCCTCCCTGCTGGAGGCCCGGGGGGAGCTGGACCTGAGCCTCCTGTGGACCAAGCAGTCCAAGCCGCCCTACGGTGCCTTCCCGCAGCACGAACTCTACGACGGGGGCCACGCCGACGCCTTCGGCCTCAAGCTGATCGGCGTGTCGGGGTCCGTCACCCACGCCTCAGACGTGCCGGCCGACGGCGGGCATCTGTCGGAGGGCAGCGGATCGGCATTCGACTTCGAGGACTGCGACGGCGGGAGCTTCGGCGCGTATCGCGCGGCGGGAGGGTCTCAGCCCCAGCTAGCGGGCGGCCCCCCGCCGGGCACTCGCGGTAAGCGCTACGTGTGCGCTATGTGCACCAAGACATACGCCACCTCCCAGAACCTGGAGGTGCACATGCGCATCCACACGGGGGAGCGGCCCTTCAGCTGCCCGCAGTGTGGCAAGAAGTTCACTCAGTCGGCGCACTTGAAGTCGCACCTGAGCGTCCACTCGGGGGAGCGGCCTTTCACCTGCGCGCTCTGCGCCAAGAGCTTCATCGTCAAGTACAGCCTCAAGCTGCACATGAACAAGTACCACGGCACGGGCTGAGACTGCTAGCCGCCAGGGCTAGCCGGTCGGGGATGACTTTCCGCGGGGAGCGATCGCTAACTCATAGCTAGCTAGTGGTGATAGATAGCCAGCCGGATGACTTTCTTCGGACAGCTACCACACAGCTAGCTAGCTGACAGATCGCTAGCTAGCCGTGATAGCTAGCCGGTGGGATGACTTTGTTCTAGTGTTAGCCGTGAATTATTAGCGGGTGGGAAACTTCTCTCCTTGTAGATACTTTTCAGCTGATTTCCAAAACATTGATGATTTGTTTCCTTCCAAAAGTTTCGAACTTTGTTTTTGTAAAAAGGTAGCCATTTTTTTTTACATAATGCATTTTTGGCTTGAAATACTTTTAATGTAGATTTTTTTATATATCTTGGTACTCTGTATATGTTGGTCAATCATATCTCTGCAGGACTTGTTGTGTTATACCGAGGATTCTTCTGAAGAGTTTTTATTGATCGTTTTCATCGCAATGATGGCCGCCGATGGGTCTTCATCCGGCGGCCATCTTCGTTCCATCTTGGTTCTCAGTGTGGTGGGAAGTAGCGCTTGGAAGCTAGGTGTTAAGAAACAAGATGGCCGCTGTGGATGGGTATTGAAGCCATCCACAGCGTTCCGTGAGGTCGGAGGTCAGATCGGTGCGTCCTCTTTCCCGCCGCTAGACGACGTATGTTTTGTCCATTTTATCCGTCCGGGTTAATAAAGTCTAATAAAAGCCTGGTATTTAATATGTCTCAGATGTCTTCATTTCTCCTCCTCTCGCCGTCTTAAACACATCTTTATCACTTTCTACAAGCACTCACACAGAAAATAGAAAATCATATCATGAAATGCTGTTGCATTTATAATATTTCTACACTGATGTAAACGTGTGTGTACGCGTGTGTGTCTGAGTGTGTGCGTGTGTGTGTACGTGTGTGTCTGAGTGTGTGCGTGTGTGTGTACGTGTGTGTGTCTGAGTGTGTGCGTGTGTGTGTACGTGTGTGTCTGAGTGTGTGCGTGTGTGTGTACGTGTGTGTCTGAGTGTGTGCGTGTGTCTTGTATGGCTATGCTTATATGCTCATTTTATTCTGATAAATTGGGCATATTGTGCTTAACAAGTGTTCTACTTTTGTATTGCCTTGCCACACTGCTTCATAGTTCATATATTTGATTAAATGTATTCCAGGCTACATCATTTATATTAATATAGTATAGTATATAATAATATAAAATATGTACAATAATATAGCTATCTATCTATCCATCTATAATATATATTATAGTTATTAAAGTAAGCACACACAAAGCCCATCCACGTAGTAAACACTCGTGCAGCGACTCCGCACATGCGCACATCGTGCGTCTTCTTCACTTCCTGGTGAGACTGCAGGGGGCCATTGTTTACTTCCGCCGGGGCGCAGACACACACACACACGGATCACCCTAGAGACTCGGTTGTCTACCGTGGGCGGAGGTAGGCGACCGCGACCTCACCGATCATGAACAAGATGTCCTCGCCGGTGGAGTTCCACGCCCAGCTGGCCTCCATCATGGAGGTTCTGGCCAACGCCGCCGTGGCGGAGATCTGCGAGCTGGTGGACGGCGGCTACGCGCTGCTGCACCTGGAGATCAGCCGCGGGAACAAGGAGAACGACGCGCTGCGCCGCCGCCTGCGCCTCATGGAGCTCAAGGTGGCGCGCGTCTCCGCGCTGCGCGCCGCGGGGGTCGGCGGCTCGGCGTTCGCGAGCAGCCGCGCCCGCGCCGCCGCCGCGTCGTCCCACCTCCACCTCCACCACCACCACCTCGGGCACGACCTGAGGCGCGGCCACGGGGGTAAGTTGTTCCACCCCCCCGACGTGTGGCAAGTTGTTCCACCCCCCCCGACGTGTGGCAAGTTGTTCCACCCCCCCCGACGTGTGGCAAGTTGTTCCACCCCCCCCGACGTGTGGCAAGTTGTTCCACCCCCCCCCCGACGTGTGGCTTGTGAGCATGGACAGCCCCCCCCCCCAGGTGAGCGGTTTAAAACAGGCTCAGGTGAGCACACGTGTGTTTACCTCACCTGGCAGGTGAGCTGCCCTCTCCGCGGGTCTCCGCCCCGGTGCCCCAGCTGTGTGGTGATCCCCCGCCCCCCGCCGCTGACCCCGGACCGGGCGCCGCCATTCACTCAAAGGTAACCCCCCCCCCCACACACACACACACGCACACGCACACACACACACACACAGTTTAAGATGCATGCTTTCCTACAGGTCGGTTACAAGATACAATATTTTTATTTGCCATTTGTAACATAAGTACATGGGAACGGCCCATCCCTCCTGCAGAGGGGGGGGGGTCTCTGGTTGATCTGGTTTGGGTTCTGACCCGGGGTCCTTGGTTGATCTGGTTTGGGTTCTGACCCGGGGTCTCTGGTTGATCTGGTTTGGGTTCTGACCCGGGGTCCTTGGTTGATCTGGTTTGGGTTCTGACCCGGGGTCCTTGGTTGATCTGGTTTGGGTTCTGACCCGGGTTCCTTTCAGACGGTTCCGGTGGACCCGGTCAAGGTCCAGACGCCGCTCATTAAGGTGGAGACGGAGGATGAGCCCTGGCAGCAAGACAGTGAGTCAGACTACACCACCACCATGTACACCACCACCATGTACACCACCACCATGTACACCACCACCATGTACACCATCACCACCACCATGTACACCACCACCATGTACACCACCACCATGTACACCACCACCACCATGTACACCACCATGTACACCACCACCATGTACACTACCACCATGTACACCACCACCATGTACACCACCATGTACACCACCACCATGTACACCACCACCACCATGTACACCACCACCATGTACACCACCACCATGTACACCACCATGTACACCACCACCATGTACACCACCACCATGTACACCACCACCACCATGTACACCACCACCATGTACACCACCACCATGTACACCACCATGTACACCACCACCATGTACACCACCACCATGTACACCACCACCACCATGTACACCACCATGTACACCACCACCATGTACACCACCACCATGACGGGACATGAAATTCATTTTTTATTATTATTAGTTTAAGTGATGGATGTAAACTGGTGTGTTTTGCAGAAGGCTTCCACGATGACCTCGTTCTCCACAGCGGCCCGGAGAACCCCGCTGCAGAAGCCCCGCCCCCGCTGGCCAAACAGGAAGCGGTGACCGAGAAGGACGCGGGCAGCGGGGCGTGCTCTTCCTGGGAGGGCCCTGGCCCGGCCCCGCCCCTCACGCCGCCCGCCAAGCGCTCTCCGTCGGTGGCCCCGCCCGAGGAGGAGGAGGAGCCCGACGACTACGACTGCATAATGTACCCCGACGAGCCCCGCCTCCAGCACGCCTCCTTCCTCCCCGGCGGCGTCCGAGACCCCGCCCCCGAGGAGGAGGAGGCCGGCTGCTCCTATTCCGTCGGCCTGAGCGCCCCACCGCCTTGCTCCGAGACCACCGGCCTCCGCTTCCCCTTCTCCCTCGGTGAGGAGACGGGCCCCGAGGCCCCGCCTCCGCCCCCCGCGGACGAGCTTCACGCCGCCAACGGGAAGGAGGCGGCGGCGGCGGGGGGGAGCGCCTCCTTCGCCGCGCAGGACGACTGGCCGCAGGACGGCTTCGGCGCCGCGTTTGGCGGCGGCGTGGCGGACGAGGACGCGGCGGGGGGAAAGGCCTTTGTGTGCAGCTTCTGCGGCAAGACGCTGGCCTGCCTGAAGAACCTGAAGACGCACATGCGCGTCCACACGGGCGAGAAGCCCTTCGGCTGCGCGCTGTGCAGCAAGCGCTTCTCGGACTCCAGCAACCTGAAGCGCCACCAGAGTGTGCACACGGGCGAGAAGCGCTACGGCTGCGTGCACTGCGGCAAGCGCTTCGCCCAGTCGGGCTCGCTCAAGGTGCACATGAGCGTGCACACGGGCTGCAAGCAGTTCACCTGTCCGTACTGCGGCAAGACCTTCATCTCCGTCAACCACCTGCGCCGCCACGTGGTCCTCCACCGCGCCCCGCCCCACAGCAGCTGCCCGCCCCGCCCCGCTGACCCCTGAACCCCGGACTTCTAAAAGCCTTTCTAGGCACCCGGTGGTGAGTTGGGACCACCTGTAGAACCTTTTCTAAGACGTGTTGTACTATCCGACGTATTCTGAATATACTCTTGCTTTTTTAGTGAACCCAAAACGTTTATTTGTTTTAAACGTAGTAATACCCAACACACCGTCATCAACGTGGGACTCTGGGCCTTTTTTGTGACTATTACTAAAACAAGACCGGAAAAACGGGAGTGAATTCAGACGTTTTTGCCGGCACGTTCCACGAGGTGGCGGTGTTTTCCGTGGCTGGCTGTCCGTACTTGCTTAAAGAAAAGTATCACAAACCTGGCTGCCGCCTCCTTCCTGGAACCCTTGTCCCAAAACACAAATTTTAAACTTCCTAAGTGTTGGAATGTCAGTGTGAACGAGGGGTTCTTAAGGAAGGCCTTAACCATATAAGTGCTGAACTAACTTGTGAACCAAGTTGCCACCATGAACTCTAAAGGCACTCCAGCCTTTTTTGGTTGGGTGAATGAGAATCTTTTTGGTTGGCTGGTCCCTCCGAGGAGAAGCGCTACAGGGTAACCCACCTTTCTCTGGACCATGAAGTCATGTTGTTTGAAATAAAACCTGTTCTCCACGTGTTCTGCGAGGCTAGGAGTACCATACAGGAAGACTTTTGCTTTGGTTTTTTAATTCCTTTTTAATGGCCGATATCCAAAATACAATTCACAGTAACACTGACACTGGAGAATATATTACACACAGTACAAAAACAAATATATCTATTTCCATCTCTTAAAAGCTATTGATCTTTGAAGCACTACTCATATTTTATTAGTAAGCAATCAGAGTCAACATATTATTATTAGTCTTTTTTTTAAAGTCTTTCGTTAACGAAAGTTTAGTTACAGTGCTTTGAAAATAGGAATAAACATTAACAATGTTTGTGTGTATATTTATATATATATTTATATATATAAATATAAATATATATATATATATATATAAAGAAAGAAAGTGCTTTCACACGCAGACAAGGACCACCTTCCATCTTTGGGAGCTAATTTGTAGGCAGAATATGAGTCCCTTAAAGCCCATATGAGGAGCCGTTTACAGGAGCAACAAAAGCTTTAAAAACTACATTTCCCATTGGTTCCGTTTTTCCTTGTGCGGCGAGAGTTCTGAGAACTGCTTGGCCAATGACTGATCAGCAGCCAGGATGAGCGTCTAAAACATTTAGATTTGAAGATATTTCAAATGACAAACGCCTGCTCCTCATAGGGACTTTAAGGACATGTATTATACTCACTCAAGACATTTCTCAAATCAGTTTCACACAAACACCTCAACAAAGGCAACAAATTCATATAAAAAGAACAATATATCAGGTTTAATATACTGTAATAGTCAGCATGGCTGTGTGCAGGCTGGCCCTTATCTTTAGCATATGTACCTCATTCCCTTATGACGGAATAAGGATAATTTTCATGGAATTCATAATTCTCCACAGAAATTCACAAGCTTGCGGTTTGGGCCGTGGTAAAATATAAATTGTGATTCTATCGGAAACACATTTGATTAACGCTGATTCCATTTCCAATAGAATGTGGCACTTTGAGACAAGGCAAACAACCGCAAACCCTCTTGAGATGTGTTCATCCCTCAACAGAGGAGTTTAATCTGGAGCAAAACCCAGAGACAAACTGGATCTGGATCTAGATCTAACCTAGATCTAATCCACACCAGAGCTTTGGTTCAGTATAAAACCGTTACACTAAATACAGAAAGTTGTGAGCTGTGCTTTCAGCGACACTTCCTTCCTTCCTCGTTCAAACGTCCGACAAGACTTGGAGGCCTAGTTTGAGGCCTTAGTTCCCTTCTGAACCGGCCCACTATTCTCTATTCTCTTCACACTCCTCGTCTTCAGCTACAGACCACGCACCTCCTGACCAAACCCCTTTACCCTACTGAGTCAGACGGGCTGGCCGATCACTAACTGATGAATTATGATCTACTCACCACATAGCTGGCTAACCCTTGAGTCTCTACCCTGAGAGCAGAAAGGACTAAATCACTTGACTCAAACCACTAAGTGCTCAACTATTTCTGGGTTAAGTGTCCTACCTTGCCAGACCAGGGTCAACAAACCTTCCCCCCCCCCCCAACTAAAACCTTCTCTCCAACCCTCATGATCCCAGGTCTGTTGGCTGTGATGTTGATTAAGAGAGCCTCCCCAGGGGACCGTACCAACTGGTGGGGCGGTCACCCGTCTGGGCCCACACTTCCTACTTGATGGGTACGTCTCAGCATGTCTTGTGAGACCTCACAACCCGGTGGTAAAACTGGTGATTGACAGTACTGGAATAAAAATCGAGTAGCTGTATGTTACACCTGGGAAACCTGAACGGCAGGGTTTGAATCCCACAGGGCAGAACATGGCGCTCTTAAAGTCACCCCAATGAGCTCCCAGGTGACTAAGGACTTAATGAGGACAGGTGTGTTAGAACAGGTGTGTTAGGACAGGTGTGTTCCCCGCAGGTGTGTTAGGACAGGTGTGTTCCCCGCAGGTGTGTTAGGACAGGTGTGTTCCCCGCAGGTGTGGCTCTCCTGGAAAGATGAACCAGAACTAGCGCAGCCCTGGCCTGCATGTTAGGACGAGGCCGTGTCGAATTCAAACATTTAAAAATGTTAAAAGTTGTCCCTGTATTTGATATATATTCCATACATCTTCCATGTATGTCTACATTGTTTCTGATTGGCTACAGTCCTGTCCAATCAGCCACCATGCAGGGCATTGACAGAACCCTATTGGCTATCTTGAACTAAAGGCACTTTCGGAAGCTGAAGAGTTTTGTTACAAAACATAATATATCATTTCAATATAATACTATAAATATAATTAGATCACACCATTGGCTACATGTGTTGAGGTATTTTTTAGGAAAGCCTATTTAGTTATTTTCAGAATAACAAATTACTAATTTAGTATTTTTAGTTTGGAACAAAACTCTCCATGCTTAGTCTTCTCATGGAAGGACCCCAGGTGCTGTTTAACACCAGTACTGAGCCCTAAGTAGAACGTAGTTCATCCTAACTATGGAAGGCGTGTCGTTCAACGCCTGGTCCTCAATCGGTGGGACTATGTCTATGGGAGGCTAAATAGTCCCGAATAAATGAGTGACTTTCGGTAAGCCAAAGGTAAACTACGAACAACACAATGTAGGAGTTTAAAAAAAGCACAGTTAGTGTTTCACGTGTTAATGTGACATCGTCGTCTGTAGCACAGCGAGCTCTGCAAGTTTTGGCGACGTGAATTCAAACTCGTGAATTTTCCGGCCATATTGGAGGTACAGCCTTTCGTTGACATGGCCGTCGGCTTCAGGTCACCAGACTACGTTCATATTTGACCAAATAAGTTTTATATTAATTGATATGCGCCCTTCCAGAGTGTGTGTGTGTGTGTGTGTGTGTGTGTGTGTGTGTGTGTGTGTGTGTGTGTGTGTGTGTGTGTGTGTGTGTGTGTGTGTGTGTGTGTGTGTGTGTGTGTGTGTGTGTGTGTGTGTGTGTGTGTGTGTGTGTGTGTGTGTGTGTGTGAGGCTGTCGTTGACGATGTTCCTGCTACTCGTTCTTCGATGTAATATCCTGGAAAAATCATAAAAAACAAAGTTTGAAGTCATGCTGGGCTAGAGTCTATTAATATTAAATATTGGTTTAAAGTGACAGGGATTGATATATCACTTCAGTTTAAGGGCTGCTATTTCACCACCAGGTGAGGCGTGATGGAAGTGAGACAACGTCTACCCATCATGCATCTGGGTGGACACGCCCACCTGCTGTTATGTTATGTCATCACACCTGGTGGTCCAATAGGGGCCCTTTAAAGAGTGTGCGCTAACTCACCTCCGTCTTGGCTGTCCTCCAGCTGACCCTCGGACCCGCCTTAGTGAACACTAGAAGAAGACAAGCTACGTCAACCACATAAAACCACTGTCTGCTACTGGTTCTACTGGGAGCTGTCCAGTAGAACCAGTCTGCTACTGGTTCTACTGGGAGCTGTCCAGTAGAACCACAGTCTCCTACTGGTTCTACTGGGAGCTGTCAAGTAGAACCACAGTCTCCTACTGGTTCTACTGGGAACTGTCCAGTAGAACCAGTCTGCTACTGGTTCTACTGGGAGCTGTCCAGTAGAACCACAATCTCCTACTGGTTCTACTGGGAACTGTCCAGTAGAACCAGTCTGCTACTGGTTCTACTGGGAGTTGTCCAGTATAACCACAGTCTGCTACTGGTTCTACTGGGAGCTGTCCAGTTCAACCACAGTGCTACTGGTTCTACTGGGAGCTGTCCAGTTCAACCAGTCTGCTACTGGTTCTACTGGGAGCTGTCTAGTAGAACCACAGTCTGCTACTGGTTCTACTGGGAGTTGTCCAGTATAACCACAGTCTGCTACTGGTTCTACTGGGAGCTGTCCAGTTCAACCACAGTGCTACTGGTTCTACTGGGAGCTGTCCAGTTCAACCAGTCTGCTACTGGTTCTACTGGGAGCTGTCTAGTAGAACCACAGTCTGCTACTGGTTCTACTGGGAGTTGTCCAGTATAACCACAGTCTGCTACTGGTTCTACTGGGAGCTGTCCAGTTCAACCACAGTGCTACTGGTTCTACTGGGAGCTGTCCAGTTCAACCAGTCTGCTACTGGTTCTACTGGGAGCTGTCTAGTAGAACCACAGTCTGCTACTGGTTCTACTGGGAGCTGTCCAGTTGAACCACAGTCTGCTACTGGTTCTACTGGGAGCTGTCCAGTAGAACCAAAGTCTGCTACTGGTTCTACTGGGAGCTGTCCAGTTCAACCACAGTCTCCTACTGGTTCTACTGGGAGCTGTCCAGTTCAACCACAGTCTGCTACTGGTTCTACTGGGAGCTGTCTAGTAGAACCACAGTCTGCTACTGGTTCTACTGGGAGTTGTCCAGTAGAACCACAGTCTGCTACTGGTTCTACTGGGAGCTTTTCAGTAGAACCAGTCTGCTACTGGTTCTACTGGACAGCTCCCAGTAGAACCAGTCTGCTACTGGTTCTACTGGGATCCGTGTTGTACTCACCCATAAAGGCCAGGGCAGCTGTGAGTGCAGCAGCAGCTGCGGTCCACAGCAGGGACCTGCAGGGGACAGAGAGCTGCTGGTCAGGGTCCCATCAAAGGATGGATTACTGAAGGACACACGCTACCTTAATATGGGAAATATTGTTTCCATTATCATTATCATCACCATAATCATCATCATCATCATTGTGGTATGAAGTTCTCACCAGGAGAAGAGGGAGGTACAGATGAAGATGGTGACCAGGAAACAGAGCAAGGACTTCACCGTTGATGAACCTGAAGCGCGCACACACACACACACACACACACACACACACACACACACACACACACACACACACACACACACACACACACACACACACACACACACACACACACACACACACACACACACACACACACACACACACACACACACACACACACACGTCAGCTTCTATTGCAACTGTCTGTCTGTCTCTCTGTCCATAGGTCTTTTTATATCAGTCTGTCTTTCTCTACCTGTATGTCCCTCTATCTCTGGCGGTTTGTATGTCTCTGTATTCCTATATAGGTATATCTTTATGTCTGTCTCTCTCTCTCTCTTTGTATCTCTGTCTGTCTCTCTGTATGTATGTCTGTCTGTCTCACCC
Source organism: Muraenolepis orangiensis (assembly GCA_027704905.1). Classification (NCBI taxonomy): domain Eukaryota; kingdom Metazoa; phylum Chordata; class Actinopteri; order Gadiformes; family Muraenolepididae; genus Muraenolepis; species Muraenolepis orangiensis. The sequence continues at coordinate 2,220,947 of CM051005.1, read as the reverse complement.
ACCGGTCTGTTCTCCTTGGGGGAGGAGCAGCAGCTGTTACTGTGAAAGACCAGAGGAGGAGGAGGCGGGACCTCGGACAGTCCGCCCAGTGATTGGGTGAACTGCTCCTGTGAGTGACAGGTCTCGGTGCAGATGTCCTCCTGGAAGAGGGTCTGGGTGGGCGGGTCTTCCTTCTCTGGGGGGGAAGTGACCTCGCTGTGGTCTGGGAGGTCAGCAAAAAAAAAATCGGAACTTGATCAAACTTTTGGAATTTGGAATTACGGTAAAACACACTTGCAGTTAAACGTGTAGTTTAAGGCAGACATAACTCGATGTAACGTGTATTTTAAATACATAATCCTAAAGGTGGTAAAGAACATCAGAATGTTGATTCTGTAAACGTATCGAAACAGATTATCACGGTAATCAGTAAGCAGAGAAGAAGCCACAGCAATATCGCGTTAAGTTACCTGTTAGCTAGCGGCCTTGGCTAGTACCGCTTACTATACTTGTTAGCTAGCGGTGTTAGCTAGCGGGGTTAGCTAGCGGCTCTCCTCACCGTAGGCGAAGTCGAAGCTGCTCTCAGGTTCAGGCGAGCTGAGGTCCAGCGGGGTGGGCTCAGGGCCGCTGAACACACCCCCAAACACCTTGTGGTCCAGCCAGGAGTGACAGGACTCGGTCACGCCGCTCAGCAGGCTGGCCAGCGAGCGGCGGGAACGCCTCTTACGCCGGAACACGCTGGAAAGAGACCGGGCGTCAAGTTTAGTTATACAGTTAGGAAGTAAGCAAGTCAACGTCCATATACGTACATATTAATAATATATTTGATATTCATATTAATAACTATGTTTGATATTCATATTAATAATATGCATACTACGAATACTATTTGTTAATCAATCATTTATCTGGTATTTATAATAATATATTTGTTATTCATATTAATTATTTATTTAATGTTCATATTCATAATATACTGTGTATATTATTTGTATATTATTATCAATATATTTGGTATATATATTAATATTTGTACGTAAATTTGATATTATTAATTAAATATTTTATATTAATATTAATAATGTATTTGATATTCATGTAAGGATATTACTACAGACCAAATATACTAAAAGGTGTTTAGAAAGGGCCTCTGATTCCCCTCCAGGGCCCCTGATTCCCCTCCTGCGCCCCTGATTCCCCTCCAGGGCCCCTGATTCCCTCCAGGGCCCTGATTCCCCTCCTGGGCCCCTGATTCCCCTCATTGGTCCCTGATTCCCCTCCAGGGCCCCTGATCCCCTCCAGGGCCCCTGATTCCCCTCCAGGGCCCCTGATTCCCCTCCAGGGCCCCTGATTCCCCTCCAGGGCCCCTGATTCCCCTCCAGGGCCCCTTACCGTTTCTGCAGTTCTAAAGGTTCATAAATCAAGATATAAAGGCCTAAGTGGTGGTGATATACTCATTAAACAAGTAGATTTTAGCACATATGTATTAAAAATAGGTTGTTTTTTTCAAAACATTTTCAAATAATTTAAATTAGGCTTAGAAACTCAATGTGTAAACAATCCATCTCCTAGCAACAAAAGCCGATGACATCACCCACTAGTTTCCGAAACACACACACACCACACACACATCAGAAGGGAACTGTTTCACAACACTTGTGAACCTGTGGTGGGACTATGACCTCTGACCTCATCTGAGGAGTGTGTCAGCCACCACCTGAGGGCTGACAGGCCAGGAGGTCGGGACCAGCTGGTCCTGGACCACAGTCCACCAGTAGAAGACTGTGGTGGGAGCTTAATAGTGTAAATATATATCTATATACTGTATATTTATGTGTGCATCTATAACTATATATATCTATATTGATACATATGTCTCTATATACTGTACATATATGTATATATGCTGTCTCTCTATATATGTCTCTGTGTATATATATATATATATATATATATATATATATATATATATATATATATATATATATATATATATATAATATATTATATATATATATGTATATATGTCTCTGTATACATAATGTATCTATATATATGTAAATATGTCTGTGTATATATCATGTCTGTGTATATATGTCTATATATAT
>CM051005.1:2196360-2213860 GCA_027704905.1 Muraenolepis orangiensis | reverse complement strand
GGAACGTCCTTATCTCCTCTCTGCAGCCTGTTGGCTTAGCGTCTGGCTGCAGAAGACATGCTGTGTTCTTTAAAAGAACCCTTATCAAATACATCAAAAAGACACCCCTATTATAGGCCTATAGATTAGGATGAAATATGAATTATAGATAGGGCTATAAAGTATGAAATGCACTTTTAGTCAATTGTACTTTTTGAATGGCAAAATATTCATGCAACTGAGACGCAGGACTTCTTTACTCTTATTACTAACTTCAACCCTGACTGAAACCTGGGGCTGTCTGTGACGTCACGTCTCTGGACCAAACCATCCTCTCTGTGGACCAAACCATCCTCTCTGTGGACCAAACCATCCTCTCTGTGGACCAAACTATCCTCTCTGTGGACCAAACCATCCTCTCTCTGGACCAAACCATCCTCTCTGGACCAAACCATCCTCTCTCTGGACCAAACCATCCTCTCTGTGGACCAAACTATCCTCTCTGTGGACCAAACCATCCTCTCTCTGGACCAAACCATCCTCTCTCTGGACCAAACCATCCTCTCTCTGGACCAAACCATCCTCTCTGGACCAAACCATCCTCTCTCTGGACCAAACCATCCTCTCTCTGGACCAAACCATCCTCTCTGGACCAAACCATCCTCTCTCTGTGGACCAAACCATCCTCTCTCTGGACCAAACCATCCTTTCTGGACCAAACCATCCTCTCTCTCTGGACCAAACCATCTTCTCTCTGGACCAAACCATCCTCTCTCTGGACCAAACCATCCTCTCTCTGGACCAAACCATCCTCTCTCTGGACCAAACCATCTTCTCTCTGGACCAAACCATCCTCTCTCTGGACCAAACCATCCTCTCTCTGTGGACCAAACCATCCTCTCTCTGTGGACCAAACCATCCTCTCTCTGGACCAAACCATCCTCTCTCTGTGGACCAAACCATCCTCTCTCTGGACCAAACCATCCTCTCTCTGGACCAAACCATCCTCTCCGCACCCCTCCCCGGATCTCCCCGTTACTCGGGAATATAGCACGAAATAGACGAGTAGTAGTTAACAGTTTTAAACGGCTTAAAACAATCTAATACTGTAACTATATATAATTATATAATGCAATAGGGCAATACATTCGACTCTAATCTAATTTAATCTAATAATCTGCACGCAGATAATAAAACAGTCACATGAGAAGGCTCCCATGTTGAGCACAGAGACATTCATTTGACATTAATTAACATTAATTGGATTTAATGTGTTATTATTTGTGTTAATATTTAACTGCTTTACCCAGAACTCACACAACAACACGCAGGCCTGACGCCAACTATCTACGGGTTTAACCCAACTGTGGAACAAGGAGAACATACAGAGAGAACACAGAGAGAACACAGAGAGAACACAGCGAGAACACAGCGAGAACACAGAGAACCAGGAGAGAACAAGGAGCGACTCACCTTTGGTTCCAGGGTTCCCTCTAGTCTGTTTTAATGGTAGTTCTTTCTTCTTGAGGAGGACTCTGTCTGACAGCCCGCCCACACCGGGCGCTGTAGCGGTGGGCTGTTCGTCAACGAGCGGGTCTTAACGAACGGGTCTTTTCAGTGAACGAGAACGACTCGTTCATTCCCATATTCCATCTCGCTCGTTCGTTTATGGGGTCAGATCAGTCTCAAAAAGAAATAAAGCACACAGAACGATCCACAAATGTAATTTATATATAAATGTCTCCATGGAAAAAAAATGTAAAAAAGTTTCACAAACATATTTACATTTTTATTTAAAAAAACCCCGCTTTCTGTGCATTTGTGGGTCGTTCTGTGTGCTTTATTTCTGTTTTAGACTAATCTGAACCCATATTCGTTCACTTCGTTCAGTGGGCAGACCTGACCCCCCTCCTCCTCCTCCACACCGTCACGTGGTACCATCACGTGGTCCAGGGTCTCTGGGGCCCTCACCTGGCCCCAGACCTCCTTCTCCACACCGTCACGTGGTACCATCACGTGGTCCAGGGTCTCTGGGGCCCTCACCTGGCCCCAGACCTCCTCCGCCACACCGTCACGTGACTTCGCACTTGACGTCATGTGTCACAGAGATTAAAATACGAGAATTTATGTGTTTACGAGTATGTGTTTTATTACCATGTGTATTTATTTCACCAACAATCCTTCATTTGTTCTGTGGTTTTTAAGTGGTCTTTTGTGGCGCTGGGAGTACACTGTGTTGGGTTGTAGCGCCCTCTGCCGGCCGTCAGCGTATCGCCCCGTTTCGGTCCTCTCGTCGGTCTGCAGGTCATTTGGGTTATGAGTTATGAATCCAAAGTAGCTCCATTGTTAAAGCGATGTTAGAGCACAAGGTGGTTTATTCTGTCATAAAACTATTATAAGATAAAGGTAAAGTGAGTAACATTTTTGGAAACTTTAATTTAAAAGAATAATAATAATTCCGGACCACCATGGATCTGGATCTGGACCACCATGGGTGTGGTCCTGGAAGTCGGCGGGGGGGGGGGGGTTTAATCAGTAATGAGCTTAAGAGTGGGTGCCCGGGTTCAGCTTGTGGGGGGGTGCATGTGGGATTTAGTGTGGCTTTGTGAGTCGGCCGCAGAGAAAATGTCGGGCACATTTTCTCTGTCGCGGTGCGGCGCGATCGGCTTGGAAGGGTTCTGGGGCGGAGATGAGGACCCCGAAAACACACCCAATAGCAAAATAAGTACAGAAGACAGAGAATATTCTTCATGTTAGGAAGATATGAACCCCACGTTCAGAACAGTGTTTCAAGAAGAATGTTGGACACGTTTAGAGACAGAATTTTCTTTTTGATAATCAAGTGTGTCGGGATTTATAAAGATAAATAAAACACTTATGTACAAGCAGAGAACAAACAACCATGGGAAACAACCCTCTGGTTGTTGTCTGTTTTCGGACGGCTGGAGGCTCGGCGAGGGTGGAGGTTGTTCAGACGTAGGGCTGGAGGGTGGAGGTTGTTCAGACGTAGGGCTGGAGGGTGGAGGTTGTTCAGACGTAGGGCTGGAGGGTGGAGGTTGTTCAGACGTAGGGCTGGAGGGTGGAGGTTGTTCAGACGTAGGGCTGGAGGGTGGAGGTTGTTCAGACGTAGGGCTGGAGGGTGGAGGTTGTTCAGACGTAGGGCTGGAGGGTGGAGGTTGTTCAGACGTAGGGCTGGAGGGTGGAGGTTGTTCAGACGTAGGGCTGGAGGGCAGGCTCGGGGAGGGTGGAGGCATGCATGTCCCGGGTCATGTTGTTCTTCTCCCTTAGCTTGGCCTGCAGCAGTGTGTGCTCCACCATGCCGATGCGGACGTCCATCTGCACCACCTCCTGACGTAGCTTGGTCAGACTCTGCTTGATCTTCACCATCGGAGCTGAACAACACAGCATGTTGATCAAAGTTTAGTTTGATGTTGGTGTGAAGGACCTGGTACACTAGTGAAGGACCTGGTGCACTAGTGAAGGACCTGGTACACTAGTGAAGGACCTGGTGCACTAGTGAAGGACCTGGTGCACTAGTGAAGGACCTGGTACACTAGTGAAGGACCTGGTACACTAGTGAAGGACCTGGTACACTAGTGAAGGACCTGGTACACTAGTGAAGGACCTGGTGCACTAGTGAAGGACCTGGTGCACTAGTGAAGGACCTGGTGCACTAGTGAAGGACCTGGTGCACTAGTGAAGGACCTGGTACACTAGTGAAGGACCTGGTGCACTAGTGAAGGACCTGGTGCACTAGTGAAGGACCTGGTACACTAGTGAAGGACCTGGTACACTAGTGAAGGACCTGGTACACTAGTGAAGGACCTGGTACACTAGTGAAGGACCTGGTACACTAGTGAAGGACCTGGTGGAGGACTAGTGAAGGACCTGGTACACTAGTGAAGGACCTGGTGCACTAGTGAAGGACCTGGTACACTAGTGAAGGACCTGGTACACTAGTGAAGGACCTGGTGCACTAGTGAAGGACCTGGTACACTAGTGAAGGACCTGGTGCACTAGTGAAGGACCTGGTACACTAGTGAAGGACCTGGTACACTAGTGGAGGACCTGGTACACTAGTGGAGGACCTGGTACACTAGTGAAGGACCTGGTGCACTAGTGAAGGACCTGGTGCACTAGTGAAGGACCTGGTACACTAGTGAAGGACCTGGTACACTAGTGGAGGACCTGGTACACTAGTGGAGGACCTGGTACACTAGTGAAGGACCTGGTGCACTAGTGAAGGACCTGGTACACTAGTGAAGGACCTGGTACACTAGTGAAGGACCTGGTGCACTAGTGAAGGACCTGGTACACTAGTGAAGGACCTGGTACACTAGTGAAGGACCTGGTGGAGGACTAGTGAAGGACCTGGTACACTAGTGAAGGACCTGGTACACTAGTGAAGGACCTGGTACACTAGTGAAGGACCTGGTACACTAGTGAAGGACCTGGTGGAGGACTAGTGAAGGACCTGGTACACTAGTGAAGGACCTGGTACACTAGTGAAGGACCTGGTACACTAGTGAAGGACCTGGTACACTAGTGAAGGACCTGGTACACTAGTGAAGGACCTGGTACACTAGTGAAGGACCTGGTGGAGGACTAGTGAAGGACCTGGTACACTAGTGAAGGACCTGGTACACTAGTGAAGGACCTGGTGCACTAGTGAAGGACCTGGTACACTAGTGAAGGACCTGGTGCACTAGTGAAGGACCTGGTACACTAGTGAAGGACCTGGTACACTAGTGGAGGACCTGGTACACTAGTGGAGGACCTGGTACACTAGTGAAGGACCTGGTGCACTAGTGAAGGACCTGGTGCACTAGTGAAGGACCTGGTACACTAGTGAAGGACCTGGTACACTAGTGGAGGACCTGGTACACTAGTGGAGGACCTGGTACACTAGTGAAGGACCTGGTGCACTAGTGAAGGACCTGGTACACTAGTGAAGGACCTGGTACACTAGTTAAGGACCTGGTGCACTAGTGAAGGACCTGGTACACTAGTGAAGGACCTGGTACACTAGTGAAGGACCTGGTACACTAGTGAAGGACCTGGTGGAGGACTAGTGAAGGACCTGGTACACTAGTGAAGGACCTGGTACACTAGTGAAGGACCTGGTACACTAGTGAAGGACCTGGTACACTAGTGAAGGACCTGGTGGAGGACTAGTGAAGGACCTGGTACACTAGTGAAGGACCTGGTACACTAGTGAAGGACCTGGTACACTAGTGAAGGACCTGGTGGAGGACTAGTGAAGGACCTGGTTCACACGAGGATACTGACCTCCATCTGACATGCTGCTGCCCTTCTCCTCCATCCCCTGCTTCACCTCCTCCAGCTCCTCGCTCACCTACACACACACACACACACACACACACACACACACACACACACACACACACACACACACACACACACACACACACACACACACACACACACACACACACACACACACACACACACACACACACACACACACACACACACACACACACACACACACACACACACACACACACACACACGATAAAAACAGCGTGTGTGGGTGGTGTAGTACAGGTGGTGTAGTGTGGGTGGTGTAGTACAGGTGGTGTAGTGTGGGTGGTGTAGTACAGGTGATGTAGTGCGGGTGGTGTAGTGCGGGTGGTGTAGTACAGGTGGTGTAGTGCGGGTGGTGTAGTACAGGTGGTGTAGTACAGGTGGTGTAGTACAGGTGGTGTAGTGTGGGTGGTGTAGTACAGGTGGTGTAGTGTGGGTGGTGTAGTACAGGTGGTGTAGTACAGGTGGTGTAGTACAGGTGGTGTAGTGTGGGTGGTGTAGTACAGGTGGTGTAGTGCGGGTGGTGTAGTACAGGTGGTGTAGTGTGGGTGGTGTAGTACAGGTGGTGTAGTACAGGTGGTGTAGTACAGGTGGTGTAGTGTGGGTGGTGTAGTACAGGTGGTGTAGTACAGGTGGTGTAGTACAGGTGGTGTAGTGTGGGTGGTGTAGTACAGGTGGTGTAGTGCGGGTGGTGTAGTGCGGGTGGTGTAGTACAGGTGGTGTAGTGCGGGTGGTGTAGTACAGGTGGTGTAGTGTGGGTGGTGTAGTACAGGTGGTGTAGTACAGGTGGTGTAGTGTGGGTGGTGTAGTACAGGTGGTGTAGTGCGGGTGGTGTAGTACAGGTGGTGTAGTGTGGGTGGTGTAGTACAGGTGGTGTAGTACAGGTGGTGTAGTGCGGGTGGTGTAGTACAGGTGGTGTAGTGTGGGTGGTGTAGTACAGGTGGTGTAGTACAGGTGGTGTAGTGCGGGTGGTGTAGTACAGGTGGTGTAGTGCGGGTGGTGTAGTACAGGTGGTGTAGTACAGGTGGTGTAGTGCGGGTGGTGTAGTACAGGTGGTGTAGTGCGGGTGGTGTAGTACAGGTGGTGTAGTGCGGGTGGTGTAGTACAGGTGGTGTAGTGTGGGTGGTGTAGTGCGGGTGGTGTAGTGCGGGTGGTGTAGTACAGGTGGTGTAGTGCGGGTGGTGTAGTGTGGGTGGTGTAGTGCGGGTGGTGTAGTACGGGTGGTGTAGTGCGGGTGGTGTAGTGTGGGTGGTGTAGTACGGGTGGTGTAGTACAGGTGGTGTAGTGCGGGTGGTGTAGTACAGGTGGTGTAGTGCGGGTGGTGTAGTACAGGTGGTGTAGTGCGGGTGGTGTAGTGCAGGTGGTGTAGTGTGGGTGGTGTAGTACAGGTGGTGTAGTACAGGTGGTGTAGTGCGGGTGGTGTAGTACAGGTGGTGTAGTGTGGGTCTCACCTCTGCCAGCTGTCTGGTCTTCTCGGTGACTCCTCCACTGGCCTGCTGGTACAGCTCCCTGGCCTGAGGACACATCAGGGACACGCTGTTCACGGGCACCCTTCTCACGTGCACCCTTCTCACAGGCACCCTTCTCACGGGCACCCTTCTCACGGGCACCCTTCTCACGGGCACCCTTCTCACGGGCACCCTTCTCACGGGCACCCTTCTCACGGGCCAGCTGCCTACCTGGCTGAGCTTGGCCTGGGCGGCGCGGTACTCCTGGGTCAGGTGCTCCAGCTGAGTGTTGATGTATTTCTCTCTGCTGTTCACCTTCTCCAGGCTTTTCCCCAGGTCCTCCTGGAGCCTGTCCAGGAGGACCTGCACACACACACACACACACACACACACACACACACACACACACACACACACACACACACACACACACACACACACACACACACACACACACACACACACACACACACACACACACACACACACACACACACACACACACACACACACACACACAAATGAATACAAGATGAGAGATGATGGTGATGAGACGGGTGTGAGGAAGGCAGGAGAGGGAGACAGACATGGGGGGGCTACAGGTGGAAGAAATCTTTGCTCTTCAGTTACACGACACTGACTGTCCATTGGGTGGGTTAGAGGTAGGGTTAGAGGTAGGGTTAGGGTTAGACACTGACTGTCCATTGGGTGGGTTAGAGGTAGGGTTAGAGGTAGGGTTAGGGTTAGACACTGACTGTCCATTGGGTGGGTTAGAGGTAGGGTTAGAGGTAGGGTTAGGGTTAGACACTGACTGTCCATTGGGTGGGTTAGAGGTAGGGTTAGAGGTAGGGTTAGGGTTAGACACTGACTGTCCATTGGGTGGGTTAGAGGTAGGGTTAGAGGTAGGGTTAGGGTTAGACACTGACTGTCCATTGGGTGGGTTAGAGGTAGGGTTAGGGTTAGACACTGACTGTCCATTGGGTGGGTTAGAGGTAGGGTTAGAGGTAGGGTTAGGGTTAGACACTGACTGTCCATTGGGTGGGTTAGAGGTAGGGTTAGGGTTAGACACTGACTGTCCATTGGGTGGGTTAGAGGTAGGGTTAGAGGTAGGGTTAGGGTTAGACACTGACTGTCCATTGGGTGGGTTAGAGGTAGGGTTAGAGGTAGGGTTAGGGTTAGACACTGACTGTCCATTGGGTGGGTTAGAGGTAGGGTTAGAGGTAGGGTTAGGGTTAGACACTGACTGTCCATTGGGTGGGTTAGAGGTAGGGTTAGGGTTAGACACTGACTGTCCATTGGGTGGGTTAGAGGTAGGGTTAGAGGTAGGGTTAGGGTTAGACACTGACTGTCCATTGGGTGGGTTAGAGGTAGGGTTAGAGGTAGGGTTAGGGTTAGACACTGACTGTCCATTGGGTGGGTTAGAGGTAGGGTTAGAGGTAGGGTTAGGGTTAGACACTGACTGTCCATTGGGTGGGTTAGAGGTAGGGTTAGAGGTAGGGTTAGGGTTAGACACTGACTGTCCATTGGGTGGGTTAGAGGTAGGGTTAGAGGTAGGGTTAGGGTTAGACACTGACTGTCCATTGGGTGGGTTAGAGGTAGGGTTAGAGGTAGGGTTAGGGTTAGACACTGACTGTCCATTGGGTGGGTTAGAGGTAGGGTTAGAGGTAGGGTTAGGGTTAGACACTGACTGTCCATTGGGTGGGTTAGAGGTAGGGTTAGAGGTAGGGTTAGGGTTAGACACTGACTGTCCATTGGGTGGGTTAGAGGTAGGGTTAGAGGTAGGGTTAGGGTTAGACACTGACTGTCCATTGGGTGGGTTAGAGGTAGGGTTAGAGGTAGGTTAGGGTTAGACACTGACTGTCCATTGGGGGTTAGGTAGGTTAGAGTAGGGTAGGGTTAGACACTGACTGTCCATTGGGTGGCGCCAGAGACTCACCTACTGACAGAGGACTAGTTGGAACTAAAGATATAACCATGTTAGAACCCCAGTGTTCTGTGTAGTAAGGTTGGTACTACACAGAACACTACTACTACTACTACTGTACTACTACTCCCCCACGGTGGACCCCCCCCATGGTGGACCCCCCCCATGGTGGACCCCCCACGGTGGACCCCCCCCCCCCCCAGGGTGGACCCCCCACGGTGAACCCCCCCCCCCCCAGGGTGGACCCCACCCGGTGGTTTGTGTAGTACCAACCCTACTACACAGAACACTGAGGTTCTAACGTGGTTATTACTTTAGTTCTAACTAGTCTTCTGTCAGTAGATCATGAAACCTTTCACAGATGAAAGGATTGAGAAGATGACAACCTCCAGGATCAGCATGGGGGGGTCTCAGGAGGTCAGAGGTCACCACCCACCTTGGTCTCCTTCAGCGAGGCTGTGATGCCGTCCCGGTGCTGATGCATCTGGTCCAGGTGGATCCTCCAGTCCTACACACACACACACACACACACACACACACACACACACACACACACACACACACACACACACACACACACACACACACACACACACACACACACACACACACACACACACACACACACACACACACACACACACACACACACACACACACACACCACACACACACACACACACACACACACACACACACACACACACACACACACAGACAGACAGACAGACAGACAGACAGACAGACAGACAGACAGACAGACAGACAGACAGACAGACAGACAGACAGACAGACAGATAGATAGATAGATAGATAGATAGATAACTAGTTAAATAACTTACTCGATAAATAACTAGATAACTTAATATATAACTTACTCAATAACTTACTAGATAACTAGATACATAACTTACGCGATAAATAACTAGATAACTTAATATATAACTTACTATATAACTACATAAGTAATCTAGATAACTTACTAGATAACTAGATACATAACTTACTAGATAACTAGATAAATAACTTACTAGATAACTAGATACATAACTTACTAGATAACTAGATAAATAACTTACAAGATAACTAGATACATAACTTACTAGATAACTAGATACATAACTTACTAGATAACTAGATAAATAACTTACAAGATAACTAGATACATAACTTACTAGACAACTAGATAAATAACTTACTAGATAACTAGATAAATAACTTACGAGAAAACTACATACATAACTTACTAGATAACTAGATAAATAACTTACAAGATAACTAGATACATAACTTACTAGATAACTAGATACATAACTTACTAGACAACTAGATAAATAACTTACTAGATAACTAGATAAATAACTTACGAGAAAACTACATACATAACTTACTATATAACTAGATAAATAACTTACTAGATAACTAGATACATAACTTACTAGATAACTAGATACATAACTTACTATATAACTAGATAAGTAATCTAGATAACTTACTAGATAACTAGATACATAACTTACTAGATAACTAGATAAATAACTTACTAGATAACTAGATACATAACTTACTAGATAAATAACTTACTAGATAAATAACTTACTAGATAACTAGATAAATAACTTACTAGATAACTAGATAAATAACTTACTAGATAACTAGATAAATAACTTACTAGATAACTAGATAAATAACTTACTAGATAACTAGATAAATAACTTACTAGATAACTAGATAAATAACTTACTAGATAAATAACTTACTAGATAACTACATAAATAACTTACTAGATAACTACATAAATAACTTACTAAATAACTAGATAAATAACTTACTAGATAACTACATAAATAACTTAATAGATAACTACATAAATAACTTACTTAATAACTTACTAGATAACTTGATGGTTTGTGAGATTACCTGGCTGATAACTAGTAAACTAGACCAGTCCACTGGTCTGAGGGAACCTTGCTGATAACTAGTTAACTAGACCAGTCCACTGGTCTGAGTGTACCTTGCTGATAACTAGTAAACTAGACCAGTCCACTGGTCTAAGGGAAACCTTGCTGATAACTAGTTAACTAGACCAGTCCACTGGTCTAAGGGAAACCTTGCTGATAACTAGTTAACTAGACCAGTCCACTGGTCTGAGTGTACCTTGCTGATAACTAGTTGACTAGACCAGTCCACTGGTCTGAGTGTACCTTGCTGATAACTAGTTAACTAGACCAGTCCACTGGTCTGAGTGTACCTTGCTGATAACTAGTTAACTAGACCAGTCCACTGGTCTGAGGGGAACCTTGCTGATAACTAGTTAACTAGACCAGTCCACTGGTCTGAGTGTACCTTGCTGATAACTAGTTAACTAGACCAGTCCACTGGTCTGAGGGGAACCTTGCTTATAACTAGTTAACTAGACCAGTCTGCTGGTCTGAGGGGAACATTGCTGATAACTAGTTAACTAGACCAGTCTGCTGGTCTGAGGGTACCTTGCTGATAACTAGTTAACTAGACCAGTCCACTGGTCTGAGTGTACCTTGCTGATAACTAGTTAACTAGACCAGTCCACTGGTCTGAGGGGAACCTTGCTTATAACTAGTTAACTAGACCAGTCTGCTGGTCTGAGGGGAACATTGCTGATAACTAGTTAACTAGACCAGTCTGCTGGTCTGAGGGTACCTTGCTGATAACTAGTTAACTAGACCAGTCTGCTGGTCTGAGTGTACATTGCTGATAACTAGTTAACTAGACCAGTCCACTGGTCTGAGGGGAACCTTGCTGATAACTAGTTAACTAGACCAGTCTGCTGGTCTGAGTGTACATTGCTGATAACTAGTTAACTAGACCAGTCTGCTGGTCTGAGGGTACCTTGCTGTCGGTGTGGATGGTGACCTTGAGCTGAGGCAGGACCCGCTCCACCTCCAGACCCCACTCAGCTGGGTCCACTCTGGACTCCAGGACCCCCTCGGGTTTAGAGGACAGGTCCACCTCCTGGAACACACACACACGTTATATATATTCACACACACACACACTTGGTATGGTCTGAGGGGGAGGTGGGGTTGTGGGGAACTCACGCTGTGATTGGTCCGTGACTTGAGAGCATCCAGGTCCATCACATGCTCCTCCTCCTCCTCGTCTGGGTCCTCCTGACAGACAACAGACTCTCAGTCACACCGGAAGACAGCAGGACCAGCTCCTTGAAGATCAGCTGTGATCCATGTCACAGCTCAAAGATGGAGATGGATAATGACTGTGTTGAGGGCTGGGTTAGAGGTAGGGTTAGAGGTAGGGTTAGGGTTAGAGGTAAGGTTAGTGTTAGAGGTAGGGTTAGAGGTAGGGTTAGGGTTAGAGGTAAGGTTAGCGTTAGAGGTAGGGTTAGAGGTAGGGTTAGGGTTAGTGGTAGGGCTAGTGCTAGGGTCAAGATAGGGTTACGCTTAAAGGCCAGGTTAGGTTTAGAGGTAGGATAAGGTTTAGAGGTGGGGTTAGGTTTAATAGCAGAGTTAGAGGTCAGGTTAGGTTTAGAGGCAGGGTAAGGTATAGAGGCAGGAATAGGGTTAGAGGCAGGATAAGAGGGAGGGTAAGGTATAGAGGCAGGGTTATGTTTAGAGGCAAGATAAGAGGCAGGGTAAGGTATAGAGGCAGGGTAAGGTTTAGAGGCAAGGTAAGAGAAAGGGTTATGTTTAGAGGCAGGGTAAGAGAAAGGGTTATGTTTAGAGGCAGGGTAAGGTTTAGAGGCAAGGTAAGAGAAAGGGTTATGTTTAGAGGCAGGGTAAGAGAAAGGGTTATGTTTAGAGGCAGGGTTAGGGGGGTCATGACGTACTACCATGTCCTCCTCTACTTTGCCGAGGGCGAGTTCTGCATGGTCTTCCATCACGGACTCGTCCTCGGCCGCCTCCGCTGGGTAGTTTGGTCTGGACACCACAAACACAGCCTCTTTATGGTGGTTCAACCTGGGCCTTATCCTGGTGGTATCAGTATATCACCACTGAGGGCCATGCCGTCTACTACTACTACTACTAATTACTATCATTCATTCCTAGTGAGTTTCGATACAATTTGACTCAACACAATGCTTTTATTTCTTTATCTTTTTTTCAATGTCCAATCAGATAAATGAACAAGCAGCGAATTACCTCCCATGTTTACAATGCTGTATACTGACAGCTGATTCTGTGGTTGCATAGCAACAAGGAAAAGCCGAATCCCGGACATTTTTAACGATTTAGAAATCCCGACCGTGTCTGGTGTGTGGTGTGTGTGTGGTGTGTGTGTGTCTGGTGTGTCTGGTTTGTGGTGTGTGTATGTGTGTGTGGTGTGTGTGTGTGTGGTGTGTGTGTGTGTGTGGTGTGTGTGTGTGTGGTGTGTGTGTCTGGTGTGTGTGTGTGGTGTGTGTGTCTGGTGTGTGTCTGGTTTGTGGTGTGTGAATGTGTGTCTGGTGTGTGTGTGGGGTGTGTGTGTCTGGTGTGTATCTGGTGTGTGTGTGTGTGTGTGTGTCTGGTGTGTGGTGTGTGTGTGTCTGGTGCGTGTCTGGTGTGTGTGTCTGGTGTGTGTGTGTCTGGTGTGTGTCTGGTGTGTGTCTGGTGTGTGTCTGGTTTGTGGTGTGTGTGTGTGGTGTGTGTGTGTGGTGTGTGTGTGTCTGGTGTGTGTGTGTGGTGTGTGTGTGTGTGGTGTGTGTGTGTGGTGTGTGTGTCTGGTGTGTGTGTGTGGTGTGTGTGTCTGGTGTGTGTGTGTGGTGTGTGTGTGTGTGTCTGGTGTGTGGTGTGTAAGTGTGTCTGGTGTGTGTGTGTGTGTGGTGTGTGTGTCTGGTGTGTGTGTGTGGTGTGTGTGTGTGGTGTGTGTCTGGTGTGTGTGTGTGGTGTGTGGTGTGTGTGTGTGTGGTGTGTGGTGTGTGGTGTGTGTGTGTGGTGTGTGTGTGTGGTGTGTGTGTGTGGTGTGTGTGTGGTGTGTGTGTGTGGTGTGTGTGGTGTGTGTGGTGTGTATGTGTGGTGTGTGTCTGGTGTGTGTGTGTGGTGGGTGTGTGTGTGTGTGTGTGTGGTGTGTGTGTGTGGTGTGTGTGTCTGGTGTGTGTGTGTGGTGTGTGTGTGTGGTGTGTGTGTGTGGTGTGTGTGGTGTGTATGTGTGGTGTGTGTGTGTGTGGTGTGTGTGTCTGGTGTGTGTGTGTGTGGTGTGTGTGTGTGTGGTGTGTGTGTGTGTGTGGTGTGTGTGGTGTGTGTGTGGTGTGTGTGGTGTGTGTGGTGTGTGTGTGTGTGTGTGTGTGTGTGTGTGTGTGGTGTGTGTGTGGTGTGTGTGTGTGGTGTGTATCTGGTGTGTGTGTGTGGTGTGTGTGTGGTGTGTGTGTGTGGTGTGTGTGTGTGTGGTGTGTGTGTGTGGTGTGTGTGTGTGGTGTGTGTGTGTGTGGTGTGTGTGTGTGTGGTGTGTGTGTGGTGTGTGTGTGTAACCTTCTGAAGGTGAAGCCTCTCTTCCTCAGGGCCTGCTCCGCCAAACGGTCCAACACCAAGCACACCTGTTCCCCAGAGCCGGCCTTCAGCTTGGTGGGGGGGAAGTCCACCTTTACCCCCTAGAGAGAAAGGGTGAGATAAATCGTGGTCGACACACACTTTTGTCCAAAGTGACTTACAATAAGAAAATTTAACAGGTAGACCAGAGAACTACTAGTCACCATAATAATATAATATATACATATACACATATATAATAACATAATATATAATACATTACATTAAGGTCATTCAACAGGTAGACCAGACAACTACTAGTCACCAGAAGTCATCATTACATTTCCTTCCTAATAAGCCATAATAATATAATATAAAGTATATATTATATTATTTTGGCTTCTTAGGAAGGAAATGTATGTAAAACTACAGTAAAAACATAATATATAATTAATTGCATTCCCTCCAAGAGCAGAACCAGTGCTCAGGTAAAACCACAATAGGTCTCCTAATGGTGCCCTCACACCATAGCGTATGCTGAGTGGCGTGGAAAACATATTTGTAAACGCACCAAACGCAACCAAAATCAACAATTTTTGTCAATTTGTAACCTATTCGACCTATGGGTTGCGTGGGAGTTGCGTGCAAAACTTCCAAGTTGCGTTTGACCTGTGTGCTAGTTGCGTGCTAGTTGCGTGGTATTTGCGTGCTAGTTGCGTGGTATTTGCGAATATCGGTCACGTGATAAAAACCTATAAAGCGGAGCCGATTCAGTGTTTCCTTCTGATTTGGTCATCGAAGAGTCAACATGTGTGTGTGTGTGTGTGTGCGTGTGTGTGTGCGTGACTGCGCGCGTGTGTGTGTGTGTGTGTGTGTGTGTGTGTGTGTGTGTGTGTGTGTGCGATTGTGTGTGCGAATATCATGGGGAAAGCTACCAAGAAATCTGATAAAAGTGACCCCAAAACCTGGCCAGATTCCTCAAATTTGGACCTGCGATCACCTGCGTTCATAACTTATGAGTTGCGTCCCTGTTGCGTATAAATTGATGGTCATTCGCAGAGAATTATTGAACATGTTCAAAATTTCTGAACTTCCTCTGCGTGTCTGCGATCACCTGCGTGCTCGTTGCCTACTTCAAACCTATAAAACCTATTAGTTCCGTGTGAGTTGCGTTCGGAACTTATGACCACTCATTTTTATTCGCAACCATACGCACCTGGTGATCGCTATGG
Source organism: Muraenolepis orangiensis (assembly GCA_027704905.1). NCBI lineage: Eukaryota > Metazoa > Chordata > Actinopteri > Gadiformes > Muraenolepididae > Muraenolepis > Muraenolepis orangiensis. The sequence continues at coordinate 2,198,511 of CM051005.1, read as the reverse complement.
TGTGAGGGCACCATAGGATGTGACACAATTAAGTACATCCAACATGGCCGAGCGGCGGTGCTTACGAAGGCCCGTAGCTCCGCCAGGATGTTGGACACGGTGGCGTACGGCTCGTCGTCCTCCCGGGGCGCCGGGAAGGGCCGGCCCGCCACGGTGATCAGCCACGAGGCGATCACCGTGAACAGGAAGAACTGCTCGCCGGGGTTGGACGCAACGTGGGGGTTGGACACGAAGTAGTGCCTAGGACACGACGAGACCGGTCAAGGTGTTCAACGTTCTCCCATGTGAGGAGCAGAACGCCTTTAGAACCTCACAGAACAACCTGTTCAAGTAATCATTTAAAAACTAAACAATGTACTGATCAGTTGATTTAAACGTTCCTCAGGTCACTACAATATTAATAATAATAGTGTAATATTAGTTCCTCGTTCACTACAATATTAATAATAATAGTGTAATATTAGTTCCTCGTTCACTACAATATTAATAATAATAGTGTAATATTAGTTCCTCGTTCACTACAATATTAATAATGATAATAGTGTAATATTATATGCACTTTTGACTTCTGGTGACGAGTTGTTCTCTTACCTTCCTTTGTTGAAACACACTATTGTGCTAAATGACTGGAATGTAATTAGTTCCTAGTTCACTACACTATCAATAATGATAACATAATATTAGTTCCTAGTTCACTACAATATTAATAATAACAGTGTAATATTAGTTCATAGTTCACTACAATATTAATAATAACAGTGTAATATTAGTTCCTAGTTCACTACAATATTAATAAGGATAACAGTGCAATATTAGTTCCTAGGTCACTACAATATCAATAATGTTAAAAGTACATTACATATCAGATTTCTGATTCTTATTAATACTGTAAGCAAGAAAAGCAAGAATGTAGAGAGAAGCGTGTATTCCTTCTCCCAGCTTTACATTAGAGTTATGTCAACATAACATGAACAGACTCCACACTTATGACACCATGTTATGGTATATTATGATTTATTACGATATGTTATGATAAACAGTACATTATGGTATATTATGATATTATGATGTCCAGTATGGTATATTATGATATTATGATGTCCATTATGGTATATTATGATGTCCATTATGGTATATTATGATATTATGATGTCCATTATGGTATATTATGATGTCCATTATGGTATATTATGATATTATGATGTCCATTATGGTATATTATGATGTCCATTATGGTATATTATGATGCCATTATGGTATATTATGATGTCCATTATGGTATATTATGATGTCTATTATGGTATATTATGATGTCCATTATGGTATATTATGATATTATGATGTCCATTATGGTATATTATGATGACCATTATGGTATATTATGATGTCCATTATGGTATATTATGATGACCATTATGGTATATTATGATGTCCATTATGGTATATTATGATGTCCATTATGGTATATTATGATATCCATTATGGTATATTATGATGTCCATTATGGTATATTATGATGACCATTATGGTATATTATGATATTATGGTATATTATGATGTGCATTATGGTATATTATGATATTATGATGTCCATTATGGTATATTATGATGTCCATTATGGTATATTATGATGTCCATTATGGTATATTATGATGTCCATTATGGTATATTATGATGCCATTATGGTATATTATGATGTCCATTATGGTATATTATGATGTCTATTATGGTATATTATGATGTCCATTATGGTATATTATGATATTATGATGTCCATTATGATGTCCATTATGGTATATTATGATATATTATGATGTCCATTATGATATTATGATGTCCATTATGGTATATTATGATGTCTATTATGGTATATTATGTCCATTATGGTATATTATGATGTCTATTATGGTATATTATGATGTCCATTATGGTATATTATGATGTCTATTATGGTATATTATGATATTATGGTATATTATGATGTCCATTATGATATTATGATGTCCATTATGGTATATTATGATGTCCATTATGGTATATTATGATATTATGGTATATTATGATGTCCATTATGATATTATGATGTCCATTATGGTATATTATGATATTATGGTATATTATGATGTCCATTATGATATTATGATGTCCATT
>CM051005.1:2178860-2191360 GCA_027704905.1 Muraenolepis orangiensis | reverse complement strand
TGGTACTATGCTGGTACTATGTTAGTGCTGTGGTAATTTGCTAGTACTGTGGTACTATGCTAGTACTGTGGTACTATGCTGGTACTATGTTAGTGCTGTGGTACTTTGTTAATACTGTGGTACTATGCTAGTACTGTGGTACTATGCTGGTACTATGTTAGTGATGTGGTACTTTGTTAATACTGTGTTAGTACTGTATTAGTACTGTGGTACTATGCTGGTACTATGTTAGTACTGTGGTACTTTGCTAGTACTGTGGTACTATGCTAGTACTGTGGTACTATGCTAGTACTGTGGTACTATGCTAGTACTGTGGTACTATGTTAGTACTGTGGTACTATGCTGGTACTATGTTAGTACTGTGGTACTATGCTGGTACTATGTTAGTACTGTGGTACTTTGCTAGTACTGTGGTACTATGCTAGTACTGTGGTACTATGCTGGCACTATGTTAGTGCTGTGGTACTTTGTTAATACTGTGTTAGTACTATGTTATTACTGTGGTACTATGCTAGTACTGTGGTACTATGCTGGTACTATGCTAGTACTGTGGTACTATGTTAGTGCTGTGGTACTATGCTATTACTCTGGTACTATGTTAGTACTGAGTACTATGTTAGTACCATGTTAGTACTATGTGTTAGTACTGATAGTACTATGTAAGTATTGTTAGTACTGAGTACTATGTTAGCACTGTGTGAGTACTATGTAAGTAATATGATAGTACTATGTTAGTACTGTGGTACTATGTTAGCCCCGCTGTAGCCTACTTAGCTCTGTAGAGAGCATCCTTCTTATCAAGCAGGCCGTGTGTGAGTCACCTTGTGTGTGTGTGTGGGGATGAAACGCACGGGAGATGAGGACTGGTGAAACGCTCCATATGTTTAAAGTAACGCAGCGATGTCACTTCCTGGACCATATGGGGCAGCATCCTACGGACCACACCATTAAAGAGGCTTATTGTAAATCTCCTCCTGACTGGATTGGCAGATCAATTCTGTCCCCAGGGAGGGAAGCTGGAAAACGCAGAGTCAGCCGAGCGATGCGGGGTCCGGATCCTTCCGTGCTCCCTCTGGGTGATGCTTCACTTTAATTGTCTCCAACAAATGCCCGTAAATTCCAAGACAAATAAACATGACAAATGAAAGTGTAGCAGGGAACAGAGGTTGAGATGTGAAGGAGGAGATAAGACCATCGTCTCTGGATTCACGCTTCACACATTTGTTTTACGTGGGGGAAAAAAAGGCAAAAATTAATCTTGCAGAGGCTTCAAAATACCTTTATTTATACAAAAACCTCAACATAACAAGAATCAACCGCTTAAATATTGTCAATAAGTCATCACGCCAACTTATTTCCTGTCAGACACAGAAGGCCCACCTTAACTTAACGTCCCGGAGGTCAACTGGACATCACAAACACAGCAAAAGCTCAGAGACAAAAAGCAGCTAAACTCTGTCTTATTCATCTAAAAAGATTTTAATAACTAAGTATTTTACTAACTAAGTCTAAAGCAGTTCCTGGATCTTACTGTAGTCGTGATGAAGACGTAAAACTAAAATGCATATATATTCTAAAACCTGTTATGTGTAAACGTCAATATCATTTAAAATCATTTCAACAGTTGAAAACGTCTTGAATATAAATGTGTGATCCTATATTTAAAGCCTGTGGTATTAAAGTATATTATAACATAACTATGATGACAGCCATGCTATCACCTAATTGTTCAATCTAAAATAAACTAACAAAAAAAGGTAATTCCTACACAGGATGAGAGCCTTGACTTGACCTAAGGTTCTAATCCACACCTTCCCTTACACAGAGATCGTCTTTCTAATCATCTACCATTAGTACATATAGGCCTAGTTTAATTTATGAAAGCTAGTTAATTAGTTAAAGGTAGTTAAAAAACGTTAAATACCGTTTTTTTAATACCTTTAAAAAAGGTAAAATGGTCTATCCACGTAGTTTGCTAAACCCGGGTGTAATTCCTGTGTTGGCCACCGGAGCCGCTAATTAAGCACTGGTCTCTGAAGGTCAAAAACGTAACATATCGCTGCCCGCAAGGCTACGATTCTAACACTTCCTTTACTGTCACAAGTGGTCATAAACCGACAGAATCCTGCCTGCCGTTTCACTAATATATACTGAATATTAATAGTTAACATTGAACAGTTATTTATTTTTTAACCGACCGCTCAAACCAGCTGAGGTCAGTCGTCCGTGACCAATGGTAATGCTAGCTAGGTATGCTCCTGGTTTGGGCCATGATATGTACAACATTACACATTCACTTCTGAGACTGAGTTGGCAACAAACTTCCCGTAAACATTTGATATATGTGACTGTCTCTCTCTCTCTCTCATGTCACCTCATGACATGGTGACATCTCTCTCTCAAGGTTGGTCTTACCTCTCTTTCTTAAATAATTATTCCCCGCCCATCTTGTGCAAATAAACCATAACTTAGTGGTACTTATTAATGAATTAGTTACTAAGCAACCACACCATCATCTCTCAACATCCATCTCATATCGTAGAAGGAAGGAAATTCCCGACTCCCGAAGTTTCTCCTAAACCTTCCTCGGGGGGTTCTGGTTGACCTCACATTCCTCACTGAAACCGACCGACAATAATGTCAGAAATACGTGTTAGTTAACGTGTTGCACGTCCGTTTGTATCAAACTGATTTTCTGGCCCTAAAACGCCTTGTTTTGTAGTACTGGACTGTAATACTGGCTGTGGCCAGCAGTAGCCATAAACCAAACCTGTAAAACTGTTGTATTGAAGGTCCATTACAGACGATGACTCTGGTGTGTCAGACTCCTCTGGTTCCCTCTCTACATGTGGCTGTATTCCTCCGCCTTCCCCTGGTCCTCTCTGATCCGCACGGCGCCCGCCTCCTCCACCGCGTGCTCCCTCTTGGTTTCCACCAGGAGCTCGGGGTCGGCGGCCGTGGCACCGGCGGTCTCGTCTGCGCCCTCCTGGCCCTCCTGGCCCTCCTGGCCCTCATGGCCCTCCGCCCCCTCCTGGCCCTCCGCCACGGTGCGCTCCTTCTTCAGCTTGATGCGGAAAGTCTCCTTGGTGGGCGCCTTCTTGGCGATGTTCTCCTTCAGCCGCTCACCGGACTGCTTCAGGCGCTCGCCAGCGCTGTGCATCTTCTCCCGGCGCTCGGGCGGCACCACCTTCTCGCCCAGGTGGTGGAACTTGGTGCCCAGGTTTTCCTTGGTCTTGGCCAGCTTCTCCTTGGAGAAGGCCGCCTTCAGGCTCTCCGTGCCCTTCATCATGGACTTCTTGAGGCGGGCGCCACGGGTGGCCTCCTCCTCCTCCAGCGAGGCGTACTCCTCGTCCGAGGACAGGTCGGCCGGGGCCTCGTAGGTGTCTGGTTCGATCTCCAGACCGTCCAGACTGGGGCCCTTCGGGGACTTGGTGACGGCCACAGAGGGGACCTCCGTCTCGCCCTGTGGGAGAGAGAGGCCTTCTGTTAGGACAGGACACCAAGGCAGCTCCTACCCAACATGTCAACCCCCAACATGTCACCTACCCAACATGTCACCCCCCAACATGTCACCCCCCAACATGTCACCCCCCAACATGTCACCTACCCAACATGTCACCCCCCAACATGTCACCTACCCAACATGTCACCCCCCAACATGTCACCCCCCAACATGTCACCTACCCAACATGTCACCCCCCAACATGTCACCTACCCAACATGTCACCCCCAACATGTCACCCCCCAACATGTCACCCCCAACATGTCACCCCAACACGTCACCTACCCAACATGTCACCTCCAACACGTCACCCCCAACATGTCACCCCCCAACATGTCACCCCCCAACATGTCACCCCCAACACGTCACCTACCCAACATGTCACCCCCAACACGTCACCCCCTAACATGTCACCCCCCCAACATGTCACCCCCCAACACGTCACCTACCCAACATGTCACCCCCAACACGTCACCTACCCAACATGTCACCCCCCAACACGTCACCTACCCAACATGTCACCTACCCAACATGTCACCCCCAACACGTCACCTACCCAACACGTCACCTACCCAACACGTCACCCCAACATGTCACCCCCCAACACGTCACCCCAACATGTCACCCCAACACGTCACCTACCCAACACGTCACCTACCCAACATGTCACCCCCAACACGTCACCTACCCAACACGTCACCTACCCAACACGTCACCTACCCAACATGTCACCCCAACACGTCACCTACCCAACACGTCACCCCCAACACGTCACCCCCCAACATGTCACCCCCAACACGTCACCTACCCAACATGTCACCCCCAACATGTCACCCCCAACACGTCACCTACCCAACATGTCACCCCCCAACATGTCACCCCCAACACGTCACCTACCCAACATGTCACCCCCCAACATGTCACCCCCAACACGTCACCTACCCAACATGTCACCCCCCAACATGTCACCCCCAACACGTCACATTCTCTTGAAGGTGTTGAAGAGGTATTTGATGGGTGGTTCCTCAGTACTGAACCCCCCCTCTTCAGATATATGAATAATGAACTGAAGGTTAGGGATGCCTTTTGAAGAGTTTTGTTTGACCATTCCACAATCCAATTAGCCCCCTCATGGGTTGAAAAACAATGTTATATAATATGAAAAGGGTAGCAGTTGGTAAAATAACACATTGATCCTTGATTTCCCCAGATATAGTCTGTCTTTGCAGAATGGATGACTTATTTTACATCACCGTTTAATCATCTTGACTTCCATTTTAATCATCTTAACTTCCTCCCGAAGTTCTCTGTGAGAACTTCTGTGATTTCTGTGATTCAATTACCAAGTGTGAGCGATAACAGCCGCCTCGCTGCTCTCCTCGCGATCTCTGATGAAACCTTGATGTAATCTGTTGTTTATCTCCGACGGGAAACAAATCACACAGACACACTCTTTAAAGAGGTCCCAAACACTGTTCAGAGGTAGAAGCTCCAGGAGCACAAAGTGTTTCCAGCCAACCCTGTCTAATGTCAGTCCATCTAAAAGAGCTCACACCACCAGCCGTCTGGAGAGGAAACATGGACCGGCAATGTCTGAACCTGGATCCAACAATACACATTTATTCAGGGAGAACATTGAGTAGTTTAGCCGGGTAGAAAACCAAGACAAGCGGCAGTTTAACGACCACAGTCCCTCATGGCACTTGATGAGGCTGTTTTCCTAGTGTGGAGAGAGAGGTTGAGACTGTGGAGTGTGTGTGGTTGGTGGTGGTCACCAGGCCTGAGTCAGACTCATTCCTCTATGGCTGGTGAGGCTGCACACCTGTAGGCCCACAGGTCTACATTAAAGTGATCTGTGATCGGACCATCGTCACTTACGACTGGTGTCTCTCCTGGTTTTTGTCGCCCTGTGGGTGATAGTCAATTAATCCTCATTAGGAGGCAGCCGGGCGTGGCCATTGAATTAATCACCACAACATCACGATCAAATAATTAGACGAGCGGGAGAAGTGGGTCAAGACAACTCTCATTTCTAAGCTCCTCCCACTGCGGCTGCCAACGATTGATAAGCATTTATGTTAGCGTGTTGCGGCGGTCGAGACGCTAACTGCCAGCGCCTCCGTTAAGTTAGATAATTTGTTATTTTAGATAATTAGTTATTTTATTGAGTGTGAAGGGGTGACAGACACACGGGTGAAATAATAAACTGTGTAATGAGGTTGAAGGTCAAAGCCGCTGGAAGAATAACAAATGAAAAGGTAATTGAGCGTTTGTTGTTGATGAACGCTTGCTAGCACCTCCGGGGGCGCGAAGGCTGTTAGCATCTCATTAAGTGGTTCCACTACTAAACCCCCGGAATTGGTTTGGTTTGGTTTCAGGCGTTTATTAGTAAATATCAACATCTAACGGAGTGCGTGAGTGCTTTAATACTTCTAAAATGTACTACTTCGCTGAACTTAAACACGAGTAGCAGGAATTATGCTTCTCTAAATTCTGCGTGCCTCGCTATGTAGGCTCTGAGCAAGGCACTTTCCCTTTCAGTTATCACTTTCCCAGTTGCAGTGGGACTGGCACTAACACCAACGAGTTAGGGGTTCTATTCTCCGTGTTGTTTTGTTGAGTAAGGCACTAACACTTCCAGCAGGGTGGCCGGTTCAACTCTCTCACCATAGCAACAAGATACTTTACTATACAGAGAGAACCAAGCAATAAACAACCAGTGTCACCAGATTAAAATATCACAGAAGAAAAGCTATTAGCGGCGCCCTCCAACGCCCTCCATTTTGACATTTTGTGGCGTTCTCAATGTGACCCCTCCCCCCTCCCCGAGAGAGTAAACAACACTTCATATCCATCCAGTTAGCATCCGGACCCCCAGGACTCAGCATCCTAGCATCCGCTGTTCTGGCCTCGCCTTGCCACGCTGGTCACCACGACAACCCTGACTAGTCTCTCTATGTCTCTCTCTCTCTCTCTCTCTCTCTCTCTCTCTCTCTCTCTCTCTCTCTCTCTCTCTCTCTCTCTCTCTCTCTCTCTCTCTCTCTCTCTCTCTCTCTCTCTCCATGGCTAACAGAGCTAGCCATGGAGAAACTCTATATTTGGAGATACCCAGGAGCCCAAAATAACCTGCAGCAGGGGAAACACAATACCATCTCCTCTACAGATGATGTATTTATCTATATATATATGTATATATATATATATATATAGATAGGAATGACATTTAGCATAGGGCCCTGGTTGGTTGCTACACGGTGTATAACCTGCATGGTTAGCACATATAAGTGAGGGAGAGGTAATGTTTATGTAGCATAGGACCCCGGTTGTAATTGAACCTGCGAGGTGGCTAACCTGCACGGTTAGCACACTACTGGGTTAACTTACTACTACTACTACTACTACTATTATACTATACTACTATACTACTTTCCGTACTCCTGTCTGCTGTCCTCTACTACAGCCAGCGTTAACCAAGCGTCCCCAGCGCCTCCCCAGATAGCCCCTGATGGAAATCATCCTCTCATCTTAAGAAGCGACCTTTGACCCGAGCGCTAATAGGAAAAGCAGTGCAGGCCAAAGAGGAGCGAATTGAAAGAAGAACGTCTGAGATGAAGCATCACTGAAACGGAACCTCAGGGGAAAGTTTCACCAGTAGATCGCAGAACTGGCTACTTCCCTTCGGTTTTCCTTCAACTCAAGTGTGTTAGGGGGGCGGTCCTAGTAGGAGGTCAGGTGTGTTAGGGGGGCGGTCCTAGTAGGAGGTCAGGTGTGTTAGGGGGGCGGTCCTAGTAGGAGGTCAGGTGTGTAAGGGGGGCGGTCCTAGCAGGAGGTCAGGTGTGTAAGGGGGGCGGTCCTAGCAGGAGGTCAGGTGTGTTAGGGGGGCGGTCCTAGTAGGAGGTCAGGTGTGTTAGGGGGGCGGTCCTAGTAGGAGGTCAGGTGTGTTAGGGGGGCGGTCCTAGTAGGAGGTCAGGTGTGTAAGGGGGGCGGTCCTAGCAGGAGGTCAGGTGTGTAAGGGGGGCGGTCCTAGTAGGAGGTCAGGTGTGTTAGGGGGGCGGTCCTAGTAGGAGGTCAGGTGTGTAAGGGGGGCGGTCCTAGTAGGAGGTCAAGTGTGTTAGGGGGGCGGTCCTAGTAGGAGGTCAGGTGTGTTAGGGGGGCGGTCCTAGTAGGAGGTCAGGTGTGTTAGGGGGGCGGTCCTAGCAGGAGGTCAGGTGTGTAAGGGGGGCGGTCCTAGTAGGAGGTCAAGTGTGTTAGGGGGGCGGTCCTAGTAGGAGGTCAGGTGTGTTAGGGGGGCGGTCCTAGCAGGAGGTCAGGTGTGTAAGGGGGGCGGTCCTAGTAGGAGGTCAAGTGTGTTAGGGGGGCGGTCCTAGTAGGAGGTCAGGTGTGTTAGGGGGGCGGTCCTAGTAGGAGGTCAGGTGTGTAAGGGGGGCGGTCCTAGCAGGAGGTCAGGTGTGTAAGGGGGGCGGTCCTAGTAGGAGGTCAGGTGTGTTAGGGGGGCGGTCCTAGTAGGAGGTCAGGTGTGTTAGGGGGGCGGTCCTAGTAGGAGGTCAGGTGTGTTAGGGGGGCGGTCCTAGTAGGAGGTCAGGTGTGTAAGGGGGGCGGTCCTAGCAGGAGGTCAGGTGTGTAAGGGGGGCGGTCCTAGTAGGAGGTCAGGTGTGTTAGGGGGGCGGTCCTAGTAGGAGGTCAGGTGTGTAAGGGGGGCGGTCCTAGCAGGAGGTCAGGTGTGTAAGGGGGGCGGTCCTAGCAGGAGGTCAGGTGTGTTAGGGGGGCGGTCCTAGTAGGAGGTCAGGTGTGTTAGGGGGGCGGTCCTAGTAGGAGGTCAGGTGTGTTAGGGGGGCGGTCCTAGTAGGAGGTCAGGTGTGTTAGGGGGGCGGTCCTAGTAGGAGGTCAGGTGTGTTAGGGGGGCGGTCCTAGTAGGAGGTCAGGTGTGTTAGGGGGGCGGTCCTAGCAGGAGGTCAGGTGTGTTAGGGGGGCGGTCCTAGCAGGAGGTCAGGTGTGTTAGCGGGGCGGTCCTTACAGGAGGTCAGGTGTGTTAGGGGGGCGGTCCTAGCAGGAGGTCAGGTGTGTTAGGGGGGGGCGGTCTTAGCAGGAGGTCAGATGTGTTAGGGGGGCGGTCCTAGCAGGAGGTCAGGTGTGTTAGGGGGGGGCGGTCTTAGCAGGAGGTCAGGTGTGTTAGGGGGGCGGTCCTAGTAGGAGGTCAGGTGTGTTAGGGGGGCGGTCCTTACAGGAGGTCAGGTGTGTTAGGGGGGCGGTCCTAGCAGGAGGTCAGGTGTGTTAGGGGGGGCGGTCTTAGCAGGAGGTCAGATGTGTTAGGGGGGCGGTCCTAGCAGGAGGTCAGGTGTGTTAGGGGGGGGCGGTCTTAGCAGGAGGTCAGGTGTGTTAGGGGGGCGGTCCTAGTAGGAGGTCAGGTGTGTTAGGGGGGCGGTCCTAGCAGGAGGTCAGGTGTGTAAGGGGGGCGGTCCTTACAGGAGGTCAGGTGTGTTAGGGGGGCGGTCCTAGCAGGAGGTCAGGTGTGTTAGGGGGGGCGGTCCTAGCAGGAGGTCAGGTGTGTTAGGGGGGCGGTCCTAGCAGGAGGTCAGGTCTGTCGTTGGGCGGTCCTAGCAGGAGGTCAGGTGTGTTAGGGGGGTGGTCCTTACAGGAGGTCAGGTGTGTTAGGGGGCGGTCCTAGCAGGAGGTCAGGTGTGTTAGGGGGGCGGTCCTAGCAGGAGGTCAGGTGTGTTAGGGGGGCGGTCCTTACAGGAGGTAAGGTGTGTTAGGGGGGCGGTCCTAGCAGGAGGTCAGGTGTGTTAGGGGGGTGGTCCTAGCAGGAGGTCAGGTGTGCTAGGGGGGCGGTCCTTACAGGAGGTCAGGTGTGTTGTCCTTACAGGAGGTCAGGTGTGTCAAGGGGGCGGTCCTTACAGGAGGTCAGGTGTGTTAGGGGGGTGGTCCTTACAGGAGGTCAGGTGTGTTAGGGGGGCGGTCCTTACAGGAGGTCAGGTGTGATAGGGGGGCGGTCCTTACAGGAGGTCAGGTGTGTTAGGGGGGCGGTCCTTACAGGAGATCAGGTGTGTTAGGGGGGCGGTCCTTACAGGAGGTCAGGTGTGTTAGGGGGGCGGTCCTTACAGGAGGTCAGGTGTGTTAGGGGGGCGGTCCTTACAGGAGGTCAGGTGTGTTAGGGGGACGGTCCTTACAGGAGGTCAGGTGTGATAGGGGGGCGGTCCTTACAGGAGGTCAGGTGTGTTAGGGGGGCGGTCCTTACAGGAGATCAGGTGTGTTAGGGGGGCGGTCCTTACAGGAGGTCAGGTGTGTTAGGGTGGCGGTCCTTACAGGAGGTCAGGTGTGTTAGGGGGGCGGTCCTAACAGGAGGTCAGGTGTGTTAGGGGGCGGTCCTAACAGGAGGTCAGGTGTGTTAGGGGGGCAGTCCTAACAGGAGGTCAGGTGTGTTAGGGGGCGGTCCTAACAGGAGGTCAGGTGTGTTAGGGGGGCGGTCCTAACAGGAGGTCAGGTGTGTTAGGGGCGGTCCTAACAGGAGGTCAGGTGTGTTAGGGGGGCGGTCCTAACAGGAGGTCAGGTGTGTTAGGGGGGCGGTCCTTACAGGAGGTCAGGTGTGTTAGGGGGGCGGTCCTTACAGGAGGTCAGGTGTGTTAGGGGGCGGTCCTAACAGGAGGTCTGACAGAGGTTTATGTTGTGTCCCATTTGGCAGTGTGAGAGGACGGCAGGCATCCCAGAATAGTCTCGTCAGTCCCGGAGCCGTGGCAGCTGCTGCCTGGCCAGGAGATATAAGGCCTCCTAGCTCCTCCCCTCGCCTCCTCTTTCCTTCGTATTGTTTCCTCTTTTCTTTTGTCTCTGAACTGCTCTTCTCGGATTGTCTGTCCTCTTCTCCGACGCTAACCTAAGCTTCTTCTCTCCTCTCTCTTCTCGGAACTCATCTCCTCTCTTCCCCTCCCTCCCCCCTCTCTCTCTCCTCGCATAATTCACCTCTCGTCCTCTCCTCTCCCCCTCTCCTTTCTCTTAAGTTCTCCTCTCTCTCCTCTCCTAACTCATCCCTCCTCCTCTCCCCTACTCCTCTCCTCTCTTCCCTATGTTCTCCTCTTTTCCTCATCTCTCCTTTCATACTCTTTCCTTCCCTGTCGATCTCCTTTCATCTCGTCTGTCTCTCCCCAGACGAGTGTCTCTCTCCCCCCTCCTCCCCCAGCCAGGAGAACCGACTCTCTCTCTCTCTCAATAGTCCAGGAGGAGAGAGAGAGATCTGAGTATTCCAAGCACACGGATATTAATTCTCTTCCATCATCTGAACTTGTGACAGGTGGGACTCCTGTATCTGGTCCATAGCTCCCAGACCCAGAGCAGGACGTCCCATCTCAGAGGGGCTTCCATCTAGCAGAGAATCCAACAACGCCTTCAAACTATATGAATAATGAATGATTTGGTTGCTGAATATATTGTATAGTGATTCATCATCATATAAGTGATTGTTCTGCCGGGTAGGAACACACAGGGGAACTTTGCTGCATTTAAACAGCAAGTTTTTATAGATTATCTCCGGTCTACAGACAAGCAGGACCCCCGTGGCTAGCAGAGGACAGCTCCCACCGAGCCATCCAGAAAAGCTTTTGGGAAGCGCTGTGGTGTAACGCCTGGCCTCAGGTCGCCGTCAATCTGAGCCAAGCTCGCCGTTCTCCCAAGGCCATTTCAGCAAATTGCCACCATTACGGACAAGTGGGTCCTTCGACGAGGGCCTCTCAAAGCCATCATCGCCCCCCGACCGCAGCCTCCATAACGGATCGCCGGTCCCGGTTAAACTCTTCCTCTCTGGCGTCTGTCCTCATCCATGTCATAAACACACGCCTCGTGAGCAAGAAGATACCGAGACACTCAGCAGGGGACAGCACCACTCCGGTGTGTGTGTGTGTGTGTGTTAGTGTGACAGCAGCCCTCAAACAGACCCTCACCTGGTACCCTTAAAGCAGACCCTCACCTGGTAGATGACCACGCGGAACTTGTTGCGTGTCAGCAGCTCGTCCTGCGCTCCCTCCACTTTCTTGACGCGGGCGTTCTGCTTCTCCACCCGCGCCCGCACTTCCTTCACGTTGGCGCTGACCTTGCGTGTCTTCTGCAGCAGTTTGTCCACGGTGCCCCCGGTGGCGGTGTGCTCCCGGACCAGCTTCAGGACGTCACCGCGCACGCCCTCGATGGCGCCCTCCAGGTCGGACTGGCGCTCCTCCATCCTCCGCTGGCCGGACTGCACGTCATCGATGATGCTCGCCACGCGCTCCAGCAGCGACAGCACCGTCAGCGCGCTGACGGGGTTGCCGTCGGCATCCTCCACCCCCGCGATGTGCAGCTTCTCGGGGCCGCCCGGCATGGCGTACTTGTGAGGGTCCATCTCTGTCTAGATGGAGCTTCTTCTTCTCCTCGTCGTTCTTCTGCTTCTTCTGCTGCTGCTTGGCTGAAGTTCTGCCGGTCTGGGGGGTCTGAAGAGGCGTAGGTTCGGGGGTTCCTGCAGCAGAATAGCGGGTGGGTACGGGGACTACTTCTCTGTGGGACAGCGGGAGAGAGAGGCGAGGCAACCCGACAGCGACCACCCAAACGAGGGACGGGAGTGACTCCGCCTCCTGCTTTAAGAATAGGCTTCACCACCCAGGTGGTGGTGGTGGTGGTGGGGGGGGGGGGCTCCCTCAGCCCTGGTGGGTATACGGGAGGTGTGGTGGATGGTGGAGGTGGTCTCCACACTGGACTATTAATACCCCTGGTTGTAAGGGGACACTGGGACATATTGGGAAGAGGCACCAGGGCTAGGATGGAAACCCCCGCCACTCCCCTGGCCTCCGGCTCCCTGCCTCGGCCTCCTTTCTTTCGGGACTCAAAGCGTTCGATCGTCGGGTCTTCGGTGCCAACGGTGGATCAATGACCGGCGTCCAGTGCAGCTGTCACACGCGGCTGCACCGCTAACCAGCTCACAGCTGTTGGAGCAAGTTAGACACACATGGGATCGCTCTCTCTCTCTCTCTCTCTCTCTGTC
>CM051005.1:2168860-2173860 GCA_027704905.1 Muraenolepis orangiensis | reverse complement strand
CCCCAAACCCCGCCTCCAAACGGCCAAGCCCACCCCCAACCCCCAAACCCCGCCTCCAAACGGCCAAGCCCACCCCCAACCCCCAAACCCCGCCTCCAAACGGCCAAGCCCACCCCCAACCCCCGCCTCCAAACGGCCAAGCCCACCCCCAACCCCCAAACCCCGCCTCCAAACGGCCAAGCCCACCCCCAACCCCCAAACCCCGCCTCCAAACCAAAAGGAACACGGACTTCCCTTTAAAAGAATCGCTTTATAGACATGGACAAAAAAGGACTTTAAAAGGACGTGGACGTCCCATTCTGTACAATCCTCTGAAGCTCAGTGTGAACTGAGATGGAAACATGAAGCACTACAATCAGGTCAGTTCATTACAAACAATCGGTCCCTCGTCGTTATCCTGACTGCACGTAGAAACGCTACACATTACCCATTTCTGACACGCCCCAAACCCGGGCCCCTCCCCCATCCCAACTTTCCGACATTCCGACATCCACCCCGGCTCGGTTTCCATGCCGACAACGGAAAAAGGTCCGGACACCTTTCAGGGCGTCTATTTAAAAAGTTTCAAACGACACCACGGTACACAAATCTTCACAAGTCATGCCATTATACAGCTTTTACAAACCAAATGAGTGTCCTCGTCATGTTTAACATCAACTGATTCACAAGAAAACGCCATAAATAAAACAAATACTTAGCTGGTTTGAACATAGTGAATTCTTTACAGGGAATTTAGTCAAACTAAATAAAGTGTAAACATGGAACCTCATTGGTTGACGGAATGGCTCTCAACCCCGCAAAAAATAACTCTAATGAATTGAATAAAACTGCATTTGGTGATCAGCTGCACATCATCCAGTCCAAAAACAAGGAGCAGGCAATACTCATTCTCAGTAAATAATCCGTTCCCAGGGCCGGCTCTTAGGTTAGCAAGTTAGCCAAAGGTACAGTTAGCTCACAGTAACCGTATCACACCTCACTGAGGAAGAAAAGAGAGGGAGGATTTAGACTAAAGTGAGATGAGATGAGACATGAGACGGTCTCAGACCTCAGGTCCTCCTTCTCAGTCGGCGGTCGTGGCCAAACATGGTTTGTTTGTTTGGTAGTTCGGCGCAAGGAACTGAACCGCTGTCCACGGGAGAAAAAGAAATACAATTCACACCCTTTTCTTCTTCCTTAAAACAGCACATTTTTACGCGTTAAAAAACGGTTTCTTCTTTCGGCCGTAAGAAAAGCGGGTATCAAAGACACTATACCATCCTGGAGTTAGGGTCCGAAGGAAAATGCCCCATGTTTTGCTTTTGTCGACGACCTCTGTTGTTTTTCGGACATTTCCTGGAGATAGAGAAACACCGGGTTAGAGTCACCTATAACCTTACTGCTAACACAAGGCTAACACAATGCTAACACAAGGCTAACACAATGCTAACACAATGTAAATCCGAGTTAACATATTACAAGGACTGGTTCAAGGACAGTTTTTATCCACAGACAGTGACCTACTGAAGTGCTAGGAGTGCTGCCTCTATCATAACATGTCATTAACATTACACTATCATAACTTGTCATTAACATTACACTATCATAACATGTCATTAACATTACACTATCATAACATGTCATTAACATTACACTATCATAACATGTCATTAACATTACACTATCATAACATGTCATTAACATTACTCTATCATAACATGTCATTAACATTACACTATCATAACATGTCATTAACATTACTCTATCATAACATGTCATTAACATTACACTATCATAACATGTCATTAACATTACACTATCATAACATGTCATTAACATTACACTATCATAACATGTCATTAACATTACCCTATCATAACATGTCATTAACATTACTCTATCATAACATGTCATTAACATTACTCTATCATAACATGTCATTAACATTACTCTATCATAACATGTCATTAACAATACACTATCATAACATGTCATTAACATTACTCTATCATAACATGTCATTAACATTACTCTATCATAACATGTCATTAACATTACACTATCATAACATGTCATTAACATTACCCTATCATAACATGTCATTAACATTACCCTATCATAACATGTCATTAACATTACCCTATCATAACATGTCATTAACATTACTCTATCATAACATGTCATTAACATTACTCTATCATAACATGTCATTAACAATACACTATCATAACATGTCATTAACATTACACTATCATAACATGTCATTAACATTACTCTATCATAACATGTCATTAACATTACTCTATCATAACATGTCATTAACATTACTCTATCATAACATGTCATTAACATTACTCTATCATAACATGTCATTAACATTACACTATCATAACATGTCATTAACATTACACTATCATAACATGTCATTAACATTACACTATCATAACATGTCATTAACATTACACTATCATAACATGCCATTAACATTACTCTATCATAACATGTCATTAACATTACTCTATCATAACATGTCATTAACATTACTCTATCATAACATGTCATTAACATTACTCTATCATAACATGTCATTAACATTACACTATCATAACATGTCATTAACATTACACTATCATAACATGTCATTAACATTACACTATCATAACATGTCATTAACATTACTCTATCATAACATGTCATTAACATTTTTTTAACATTTGCTGGACTTTCTGGACTTATCTCTGCTCTGCACTGTATTCATGATGCTGCTGCACTACTGGCACTTTAAATGCTTTTAAAGCTTTTAAATGCTTTCAACACATATATTATACATATAATAATAATAATAATACCATCCATAAGTCTGTTATTTGTATTGTGTACAGTATTGTTATAGTATAATTATAGTACATAGTATAGTTTATAGAGTTAAATTGTAGGGAATTCCTACTGCAGGAGGGAATGGGGAGTCAGCATTAAATTGAACTTGTTGCAAATTGCAAATAAAAACCTCTTGAATCTTGAATCTAAAACAGGGTGTCCAGGCATGTACACAATGCTAACAGGATGCTAACACAATGCTACTGTAACAGTGAGCGCCCCGCACCGGGCTAGAACTCACGGCTCCCAGCATGAGAGGCGACGCTCCAACGTGAGAAGCTAAAACCCTCGGGCTCGAGCTTCATCGCTAGAAGGTCTTTTAGGCGTCGGGGGAGTGAGGTTTACCACTGGACAGCGCCACCTGCTGGGGAGTGAGGTTTACCACTGGACAGCGCCACCTGCTGGCCTCCGTGACACTACCACCATGCTAATGCCGCCATTCACTGTCAACTGTAAACTGGGCCATGGCTCCGCCCACACAGGAAGCAGAATGAACATGTCTTCCTTTGTGTTTCTCTCTCCGTCTGAGCTGGACTCCACGTATCAACATGGGTTTTCTGCGGTTGTCGGGATGCAATTGGATGTCGAGAATACAGACAATCTGAACAATAATCCACGTCCCACTTGGATGACACACTTCTAACACAGGCTAGAGGCTAACCTCTGTGTGCTAACAGCGCTAAGAAGAAAGGCTACGATGGCGCTAATAAAGTTCTAGCATGGTCCCAGCATCCAGACGTTTATCAAACGTGTTCTGAAACAGGACCACGCTCAGTCACAGACGGTAGGACGACCGCCCACTGACCACAAAGAGTCACCAGAGAGGGCGCTGTCCACTCAGATAGTCCTTCACACTGAATGAGAGAGAGAGAGGGAGAGATAGTCCTTCACACTGAATGAGAGAGAGAGAGGGAGAGAGAGACCTTCCCACTGAATGAGAGAGAGAGAGGGAGAGATAGTCCTTCACACGGAATGAGAGAGAGAGAGAGGGAGAGATAGTCCTTCACACTGAATGAGAGAGAGAGGGAGAGATAGTCCTTCACACGGAATGAGAGAGAGAGAGGGAGAGATAGTCCTTCACACTGAATGAGAGAGAGAGAGGGAGAGATAGTCCTTCACACTGAATGAGAGAGAGAGAGGGAGAGAGAGACCTTCACACTGAATGAGAGAGAGAGAGAGAGGGAGAGATAGTCCTTCACACTGAATGAGAGAGAGAGAGAGAGAGAGGGAGAGATAGTCCTTCACACGGAATGAGAGAGAGAGAGGGAGAGAGAGACCTTCACACTGAATGACAAGCTAGTTTACCATCAGATAACCAACAGCAACATGAATCAATTATTAATGGATAAATATGTGTTGAACCACGAAACCACAGTCTCCCCCCCCCTCTCTCGCTCTCTCCCCCCACCTCTCTCTCTCTCTTCCCCCTCTCTCTCTATTTCTCTCTCTCTCTCTTCCCACCTCTATCTCTCTCTCTCTCTCTCTCTCCCCACCTCTCTCTCTCTCTCTCTCTCTCTCTCTCTCTCTCTCTCTCTCTCTCTCTCTCTCTCTCTCTTCACTCCCCTCTCTCTCTCTCTCTCTCTCTCTCTCTCCTCTCTCTCTCTCTCTCTCTCTCTCTCTCTCTCTCTCTCTCTCTTCACCCCCCTCTCTCTCTCTCCTCTCTCTCTCCTCTCTCTCTCTCTCTCTCTCTCTCTCTCTCTCTCTCCTCTCTCTCTCTCTCTCTCTCTCTCTCTCTTCACCCCCCTCTCTCTCTCTCTCTCTCTCTCTCTCTCTCTCTCTCTCTCTCTCTCTCTCTCTCTCTCTCTCTCTCTCTCTTCACCCCCCTCTCTCTCTCTCTCTCTCTCTCTCTCTCTCTCTCTCTCTCTCTCTCTCTCTCTCTCTCTCTCTCTCTCTCTCTCTCTCTTCACTCCCCTCTCTCTCTCTCTCTCTCTCTCTCTCTCTCTCTCTCTCTCTCTCTCTCTCTCTCTCTCTCTCTCTCTCTCTCTCTCTCTCTCTCTTCACCCCCCTCTCTCTCTCTCTCTCTCCTCTCTCTCTCTCTCTCTCTCTCTCTCTCTCTCTCTCTCTCTCTCTCTCTCTCTCTCTCTCTCTCTCTCTCTCTCTCTCTCTCTTCACCCCCCTCTCTCTCTCTCTCTCTCTCTCTCTCT
>CM051005.1:2148860-2163860 GCA_027704905.1 Muraenolepis orangiensis | reverse complement strand
GGGCTAGGGTTAAGGTGAGGGTAAAGGACAGGGTTAAGGGAGACCTTCTTACCTAAAAGGTCCGGATGAAATGGACCACTGGCATCTTTCTTCCCCATCTTTTCTTTATCGGCTGCAGAACACACACACACACACACACACACACACACACACACACAGAGGACACACACACACACACACACACACACACACACACAGAGGACACAATTTAATACATGTTAATAAATGGTAATAAAATACACACATCAAGAAACACACTGAACACACAGCAGAGGAACAGGCTGTCATGAGATGTGAGGCGGGTGGAGAATCAATTCTCTTCTGCTCACTACTGACGGTGCAGGAGGCAGTGGGTGAGAGATGAAGTGTGTGACGGTGGAGGAGGGTGGAGGAGGTGTGTGACGTTGGAGGAGGAGGAGGTGTGTAAGGGAAGAGGAGGTGTGTGAGGATGTTTGAGGGTGGAGGAGGAGGTGTGATGGTGGAGGTGTGAGGGTGGAGGAGGAGGTGTGTGAGGGTGGAGGTGTGAGGGTGGAGGAGGAGGTGTGAGGGTGGAGGAGGTGTGAGGGTGGAGGAGGTGTGTGAGGATGTTTGAGGGTGGAGGAGCAGGTGTGAGGGTGGAGGAGGAGGTGTGTGAGTGTGGAGGAGGTGTGTGACGTTGGAGGAGATGTGTGAGGGTGGAGCAGGTGTGTGAGGGTGGAGGGGTGGAGGAGGAGGTGTGTGAGGGTGGAGGAGCAGGTGTGTGAAAGTGGAGGAGGAGGTGTGTGAGAATGGGGGAGGTCTGTGAGGGTGGAGGAGGTGTGTGAGAATGGGGGAGGTGTGTGAGGGTGGAGGAGGTGTGTGAGAATGGGAGAGGTGTGTGAGGGTGGAGGAGGTGTGTGAGGGTGGAGGAGGAGGTGTGTGAGGGTGGAGGAGGTGTGTGAGAATGGGGGAGGTGTGTGAGGGTGGAGGAGGTATGTGAGGGTGGAGGAGGAGGTGTGTGAGGGTGGAGAAGGAGGTGTGTGAGGGTGGAGGAGGAGGTGTGTGAGGGTGGAGAAGGAGGTGTGTGAGGGTGGAGAAGGAGGTGTGTGAGGGTGGAGAAGGAGGTGTGTGAGGTTAGAGGAGGAGGTGTGTGACATCGGAGGAGGAGGTGGATGGAGATGGAGGAGGTGTGTGAAGTCAAGTCAAGTCAAGTTTATTGTCACTTCACAGTAAGTATAAAGCAGTGAGGGAAAATCTTATGTGCAATACCCGACGACAGACAGCAGTTATAAAAATGAGATAAACTAAAATAAAAACAGAATAGAATAAAAGAAGTTAAAAAAAAGTACAAAACTGTATAAAGTTAAATATATAAAATAAAAATGCAATTTATAAAATGCAATATATCGGCACAGAAAAGAGCAACATGTATATATAAATCAATGTAATAACATATACATTGTTATATGCTATACGCCCTTGTTCAGCAGCCTGATGGCCTGACTGTGGAAGCTATCTCGGAGTCTATTTGTACGGCACTTGATACTGAGGTATCGCCTGCCTGACGGTAACAGTGAGTACAGTTGGTGGCTGGGTGGGCAATGTCTTTATGATGCGTTTGGCCTTGGCCACGCACCGCTGGTTGTATATATCCAGGAGGGAGGGGAGCTCACCTCCAATGATATACTGGGCCGTCCGCATCACCCTTTGAAGCGCTCTGCGCTCGAGTGCGGTGCAGTTCCCGTACCAGGCGGTGATACACCCTGTAAGAACACTCTCGATGGTGCCGGTATAGAATGTTCTCAGGATGCGGGGGCCCATGCTGAATTTACTCAGACGCCTGAGGAAATACAGGCGTTGTTGGGCCCTTTTCACCACGTGTGTGGTGTGCGTGGACCATGTGAGGTCCTCGGAGATGTGCACGCCGAGGAACTTGAAGCCGCTGACCCTCTCTACTGCAGTACTGTCGATGGAGATAGGGCCGTGCTCTCCTCTCTGCTTCCTGTAGTCCACGATCAGCTCCTTGGTCTTCTTGACGTTGAGGGCGAGGCTGTTCTCCTGGCACCACTGCTCCAGCGATCCAACCTCCTCCCTGCAGGCTGTCTCGTCGTCGCCGGCGATCAGGCCCATCACTGTCGTGTCGTCAGCAAACTTGACGATGACGTTGGAGCTGTGCATAGCCATGCAGTCGTGGTTGTAGAGGGAGTAGAGGAGAGGGCTCAGCACGCATCCCTGAGGGTCAGTGGCTCTGAGGTGTTGCTGCCCATCCTCACCACCTGGCGGCGGTACAACAGGAGGTCCAGTATCCAGCTGCACGTGGATGGGGGCACGCCTAGACCGCCTAGAAGCTTGGTGTCGAGCTTGGCAGGAACTATCATGTTGAACGCTGAGCTGTAGTCCACAAACAGCATTCGCACATAACAGTTCTTTCCCTTCAGGTGGGAAAGGGCAGTGTGGAGGGCCATGGCAATTGCGTCGTCCGTGGATCTGTTTTGACAATATGCTAATTGCCATGGGTCCAGCGTGGCAGGTAACACGGAGCAAATAAAGTCCTTGACCAACCTCTCGAAGCATTTGCTGACAATCGAGGTGAGGGCTACAGGTCTATAGTCGTTCAGGCATGTTACCTTGGGTTGTTTAGGGACAGGAACGATGGTGGACATCTTGAAGACCGCGGGAACAACAGCCTGGGACAGGGAGAGGTTGAAGATGTCTGCAAAGACTCCTGCCAACTGGTCTGCGCATGCTCTGAAGACGCGGCCCGGGGTGTCGTCGGGCCTGCCGCCTTACGGATGTTCGGCGGGCCGTCGTTCATGTCGAACCGAGCAAAAAAAGTATTTAGCTCTCCTGGGAGGGAGGTAGAGGAGTTCTCTACACAACTGGTTCTCCCTCTGAAGTTCGTTATCGTCTGTAGCCCCTGCCACATAGCCCTTGCGTCGTGGCTCTTGAATTTCTCCTCCTCTCTGTCCTTGTACTCCTGCTTGGCAGTGACGATGGTCTTACGGAGGTCGTAACGGGCTCTCGTATATTCCTCCATATTCCCGGATCCAAAGGCGGCGTTACGAACCGACTTGGTCGGAACACGTCATCTATGACCTTCTTGATGAACCCGGTGACCGAGGACGTACTCGTTGATGTTATTGTCCGAGGCAACGCGGAACATGTCCCAGTCAGCGCGATCAAAACAATCCTGCAGCATAGAGTCTGATTGATCATGAGACACACCCCCTCCGCGATCTTTACCGGAGAGAGCCTTTGTTCTGTCCGCCCGGTGGATGGAAAAAAACCCGTCGGCTCGATAGCTGCGTCAGTAACCCCCTCCAACATCCATGTCTCCGTAAGGAAGATGATACACTTGTCCTTAGTTTCCCGGTGGAATTGAATACGAGCCTGTAGCTCGCTTAACTTATTGTCCAGAGACTGTACATTAGCCAGTAGAATGGTGGGTAGTGGGGGGCGATCGGATCGACGTCTCAGCCTGACTAGCACGCCGGCTCGCTTCCCTCGCTTCTTCCTGCGACGCTTGTGTGTAATCGTGCCCAAGATGGTCGGAGATAATCCAGCTGTGACTTTTGGCGGGACGTACGAGTCGAAAGAATGAAAAAACTCCGGTCGGCGGCGAGCGACTGTCGATCTGATCTCCAGAAGTGTGCAAAAGTCATAAATGAACGTGCTCCTAACTTTCTGAACAAAGGTAGTCGCGATAAAAATAATAAATAACAAAAAACTGCGTCGTCGTGCGGGAGCTCGCGACACGGCAGCCATCTCGTACGGCGCCATACTCCAGTGTGAGGGTTCAGGAGGAGGTGGGTGAGGGTGGAGGAGGAGGTGGGTGGAGGTGCATTAGAGCAGTATAGTTTATAGAACATGGTGTTCAGTTGCAGCTGTATGGAATGTTAAACACTCATCATCCATTTTTAATGGAGTTTTCTCAATACAAACATATCTCTCCTTATCTCTCTGTATCTCTCTCTCTCTCTCTCTCGCTCCATCTCTCTTCTCTCTCGGTCTCCATTTGATAGACATGGTGTCCGTGTTCCTGTTCCATCTGTAGTGTTACACATTGAGCCTCTGATGGAGCTCACACCGGGAGGCTGCCTCGTCCCTGCAGAGACTAACTGATGGGTTTCCACCACTTGAGGCGGAGAGGCTGTTTACTGAAGCTCTGCTGTGGGCCTCCAGGGTTTAGAGCTCAGGGTTTAGTATTCTACTGATCAGGGTTTAGTGCTCTAGTGATCTGGGTTTAGAGATCAGGGTTTAGTACTCTAGTGACCAGGGTTTAGAGCTCAGGGGTTAGTGCTCTAGTGATCAGGGATTAGTGCTCTAGTGACCAGGGATTAGTGCTCTAGTGACCAGGGTTTAGAGCTCAGGGTTTAGTGCTCTAGTGATCAGGGTTTAGTGCTCTAGTGCTCAGGGTTTAGTGCTCTAGTGATCAGGGATTAGAGCTCAGGGTTTAGTGCTCTAGTGATCAGGGTTTAGTGCTCTAGTGATCAGGGTTTAGTGCTCTAGTGATCAGGGTTTAGTGCTCTAGTGATCAGGGTTCAGTGCTCTAGTGATCAGGGTTTAGTGCTCTAGTGATCAGGATTTAGTGCTCTAGTGATCAGGGCTCAGACTTTGGGCTTTTAGTGATCAGGACCAGGCCAGTAACTTGTTCAGGTTACTAATAGTTGGAAAGCGTTTGTTCTCACGACTCTCAATGAAGTCATTCATACCACAGTGTGTTTGTTTCTGTAAGACTGGGAGAAGGCTTGGAGAAGACGGAGAAGACTGGGAGAAGACTGGGAGAAGACTGGGAATGGCCGGCCCCAGCAGCCGGCCCTCCACCCAACAACCACATCATAATCCACCTCCACCCTCCCCTCTCAGCCAATCACGTGGTGGCGGCTACACGTAGCCTGTCTGTCAGCGGGGTGGTGCCAAGAGGACCAGCCCATGAGGAACTGTTTAAGGGGAGGTTCAACAGCTGATCCCAGCAGGTCTGAGCGGAGAAGCTTCTACCATATTCTAGCCAAGGTTGTCCTCAGACTGCGTATGTTTGGTCTCACTAAACGTTTGTTCAGTTCTTACCTCCGACATTTTGTAATTTGCCAAATCTGGTCAGAATTTAACTGGTGAACTCTCTTACGTAAAAATCGGAGAGGCCCGATTTACACCCGGGTTCGATTCCCACCCATCGTCTCATAGGCTACAAGTCATTCCCGTCTTCTTCAACCTTCCTATCTCTCTTTCGCTCTCCGTCCACACGGACACAAAAACATTTATTTGACCTATTTGAAACGCTTGGGATGCTCCGAAAGCATTTGACCTTTGACCCCAGCGATGGGACCAGCGGAAGGTGACCCGTGCCCCTCCGACCTGAAGGACCAGAGTAATAAAGCTTCCAGCCGGTGGTTTATGAGGACGTCCACGGGCTGCAGAGATAGCTTTGTGTTCTTTAACCTTAGGGCAGTACACACCAGGCTGAGAACCTCCCATCAACACAATACTTAATACTTCAAAAATAACAGTTCTATGAGTCCATAACAGTCCTTGTTGTCACCTCTGGCTCCTGCAGATGGTTGATTATATTATTATCCTGACCTCGTGGAGACCTTCTCAGCTGGTGGGTGCTGACATGTCCTCGCTCCTCCTAAAGGAGTGTGATGAAGGCTGGTTCAACCTGTGGGCCTTTGATTGGTCAATGCACCACAGGGGTCCAGCCTCACCTCTGTCAAACTCACTATTTTTCACGACTGTCACACAATGTTTTCAAATGTCATAGGTTCTGCCATTGCACAGCGGCTCGGTGCTATGCTAACTAGCTAGCTAGCTAGCTGGCGGTCTCACCTGGACATCTTCCCAGGTGCTTGACGTCGATCTGTTCCTGCTTCATGCAGGATGCCTCGCGCACCAGACAAGGGTTGTTGAACGAGTTCCCGTCGGTTCCGCACACCGGGTTCTCGTTGTGGCCGCTACAGTCGATGTTACATATACACCTGGAGGGGCGGGGTTACAGATATGTAACATAAACACCTGGAGGGGTGGAGTCAGAAACATATACACCTCGAGGGGGCGGAGTCAGAGATGTTATATATACACCTGGAGGGGCAGAGTCAGAAATATGTTACATATACACCTGGAGGGGCGGAGTCAGAGATAAGTAACATATACACCTGAAGGGGTGGAGTCAGAGATATGTTACATATACACCTGAAGGGGCGGAGTCAGAGATATGTTACATATACACCTGGAGGGGCGGAGTCAGAGATAAGTAACATATACACCTGAAGGGGTGGAGTCAGAGATATGTTACATATACACCTGAAGGGGTGGAGTCAGAGATATGTTACATATACACCTGAAGGGGTGGAGTCAGAGATATGTTACATATACACCTGGAGGGGCAGAGTCAGAGATATGTTACATATACACATGGAGGGGTGGGGTCAGAGATAAGTTGCATGTACCCCATCGAGAGGCGGGGTCAGAGACACCTGGAGGGGCAGGGTTACAGATATGTAACATAAATACCTGGAGGGGGCGGGGTTACAGATATGTTACATAAACACCTGGAGGGGCGGGGTCAGAGATATGTTACATAAACACCTGGAGGGGCGGGGTCAGAGATATGTTACATAAACACCTGGAGGGGCGGGGTCAGAGTTATGTTACATATACACCTGGAGGGGCGGGGTCAGAGATATGTTACATATACACCTTGAGGGGCGGGGTTACAGATATGTAACATAAACACCTGGAGGGGTGGAGTCAGAGATAAGTAACATATACACCTGAAGGGGTGGAGTCAGAGATATGTTACATATACACCTGGAGGGGCAGAGTCAGAGATATGTTACATATACACCTGAAGGGGTGGAGTCAGAGATATGTTACATATACACCTGAAGGGGTGGAGTCAGAGATATGTTACATATACACCTGAAGGGGTGGAGTCAGAGATATGTTACATATACACCTGGAGGGGTGGGGTCAGAGATAAGTTGCATGTACCCCATCGAGAGGTGGGGTCAGAGACACCTGGAGGGGCAGGGTTACAGATATGTAACATAAATACCTGGAGGGGGCGGGGTTACAGATATGTTACATAAACACCTGGAGGGGCGGGGTCAGAGATATGTTACATAAACACCTGGAGGGGCGGGGTCAGAGATATGTTACATAAACACCTGGAGGGGCGGGGTCAGAGTTATGTTACATATACACCTGGAGGGGCAGAGTTACAGATATGTTACATAAACACCTGGAGGGGGCGGGGTTACAGATATGTTACATATACACCTGGAAGAGGTGGGGTCAGAGATATGTTACATATACACCTGGAGGGGGCGGGGTCAGAGACATGTTACATATACACCTGGAGAGGGCGGGGTCAGAGATATGTTACATATACACCTGGAGGGGGGGGGGTCAGAGATATGTTACATATACACATTGAGGGGGCGGGGTTACAGATATGTTACATAAACACCTGGAGGGGGCGGGGTTACAGATATGTTACATAAACACCTGGAAGGGGCGGGGTCAGAGATATGTTACATATACACCTGGAAGGGGCGGGGCCAGAGATGTTACATATACACCTGGAGGGGGCGGGGTCAGAGACATGTTACATATACACCTGGAGGGGGCGGGGTCAGAGATGTTACATATACACCTGGAGGGGGCGGGGTCAGAGATGTTACATATACACCTGGAGGGGGCGGGGTCAGAGATATGTTACATATACACCTGGAGGGGGCGGGGTCAGAGACATGTTACATATACACCTGGAGGGGGCGGGGTCAGAGATGTTACATATACACCTGGAGGGGGCGGGGTCAGAGACATGTTACATATACACCTGGAGGGGGCGGGGTCAGAGATGTTACATATACACCTGGAGGGGGCGGGGTCAGAGATATGTTACATATACACCTGGAAGGGGCGGGGCCAGAGATGTTACATATACACCTGGAGGGGGCGGGGCCAGAGATGTTACATATACACCTGGAGGGGGCGGGGTCAGAGATATGTTACATATACACCTGGAGGGGGCGGGGTCAGAGATATGTTACATATACACCTGGAGGGGCGGGGTCAGAGATATGTTACATATACACCTGGAGGGGGCGGGGTCAGAGACATGTTACATATACACCTGGAGGGGGCGGGGTCAGAGACATGTTACATATACACCTGGAGGGGGCGGGGTCAGAGATATGTTACATATACACCTGGAGGGGCGGGGTCAGAGATATGTTACATATACACCTGGAGGGGGCGGGGTCAGAGACATGTTACATATACACCTGGAGGGGGCGGGGTCAGAGACATGTTACATATACACCTGGAGGGGGCGGGGTCAGAGACATGTTACATATACACCTGGAGGGGGCGGGGTCAGAGATATGTTACATATACACCTGGAGGGGGCGGGGTCAGAGATATGTTACATATACACCTGGAGGGGTCACAAAGATTTTAACCTAAACCTATTTTTTGATTTTCCTAATAATGTGAAACTAAAATATGATTAATGGATAAAAATATATATATATGAAAAAATATATCTACATATATTTTGTATGATTTAAAACATTCTGATATAATACATTCCAATTATTTTTAGACTTTTTTGACTTTTTAAACCAATCTCACCAGACGTCCTCCGAGTCCTCGTCACACTCAGCGCCATATTTACACGTCCCGCACTTAGTGAACTTCTTCCCTCCGTCCACGCTGGAGCCCTCGTAGTCTGGGGAGGGGGGGGGCAGAGAGACCAGAGGTTAGAGGAACACTGGCTGGGAGCTAGAGAACACTGCCTCCTACTGGCTGGGAGCTAGAGAACACTGCCTCCTACTGGCTGGGAGCTAGAGAACACTGCCTCCTACTGGCTGGGAGCTAGAGAACACTGCCTCCTACTGGCTGGGAGCTAGAGAACACTGCCTCCTACTGGCTGGGAGCTAGAGAACACTGCCTCCTACTGGCTGGGAGCTAGAGAACACTGTCTCCTACTGGCTGGGAGCTAGAGAACACTGCCTCCTACTGGCTGGGAGCTAGAGAACACTGCCTCCTACTGGCTGGGAGCTAGAGAACACTGCCTCCTACTGGCTGGGAGCTAGAGAACACTGCCTCCTACTGGCTGGGAGCTAGAGAACACTGCCTCCTACTGGCTGGGAGCTAGAGAACACTGCCTCCTACTGGCGGAGAGCTAGAGAACACTGCCACCTACAGACAGACACGCCCTAACACACACACACCCTAACACACACACACCCTAACACACACACACACACACACACCCTAACACACACACACACACCCTAACATCACAAGGTCACAAAAAAAGTATAGCCTCCAACAGACAGACAGACAGACGGGTAGACAGACAGACAGACAGACACATGTTTAGACAGACAGACAGACAGACAGACGGGTAGACAGACAGACAGACAGACAGACAGACAGACGGGTAGACAGACAGACAGACAGACACATGTTTAGACAGACAGACAGACAGACGGGTAGACAGACAGACAGACAGATGTTCAGACAGACAGACAGACAGACAGATGTTTAGACAGACAGACAGACAGATGGGTAGACAGACAGACAGACAGATGTTTAGACAGACAGACAGACAGATGTTTAGACAGACAGACAGATGGGTAGACAGACAGACAGATGGGTAGACAGACAGACAGACATATGTCTAGACAGACAGACAGACAGACAGATGGGTAGACAGACAGACAGACATATGTCTAGACAGACAGACAGACAGATGGGTAGACAGACATACAGACAAACAGATGGGTAGACAGACAGACAGATGGGTAGACAGACAGACAGATGGGTAAACAGATAGTTATGAACCTATCAAAATATGAAAGTCCTAATTCCAAAACCCCCCTCATCAGGGACCTAAAGCATGACATCATCACATGATTGAAAGGAGTCAGGTGACCATGGTAACGTACCATCGCTGTCTCCGGAACCGGACCCAGGATCTACAAGGACACAGAGAGACATACACACACACACACACACAGATTTGAACAATAACAACATCACATACTGTATACATTATAAATACTGCAGCGATGAGGGATGCCATTTAAAACCCAACCCAGCCAGAGAGAGAGAAGTGTGCTTGGTGTTGATGTAACTATGATGTAACTACTATAAGATAGCTGTAACTATGATGTAACTACTATAAGATAGATGTAACTATGATGTAACTACTATAAGATAGCTGTAACTATGATGTAACTACTATAAGATAGATGTAACTATGATGTAACTACTATAAGATAGATGTAACTATGATGTAACTACTATAAGATAGATGTAACTATGATGTAACTACTATAAGATAGATGTAACTATGATGTAACTACTATAAGATAGCTGTAACTATGATGTAACTACTATAAGATAGATGTAACTATGATGTAACTACTATAAGATAGCTGTAACTATGATGTAACTACTATAAGATAGATGTAACTATGATGTAACTACTATAAGATAGATGTAACTATGATGTAACTACTATAAGATAGATGTAACTATGATGTAACTACTATAAGATAGCTGTAACTATGATGTAACTACTATAAGATAGATGTAACTATGATGTAACTACTATAAGATAGATGTAACTATGATGTAACTACTATAAGATAGATGTAACTATGATGTAACTACTATAAGATAGATGTAACTATGATGTAACTACTATAAGATAGATGTAACTATGATGTAACTACTATAAGATAGATGTAACTATGATGTAACTACTATAAGATAGATGTAACTATGATGTAACTACTATAAGATAGCTGTAACTATGATGTAACTACTATAAGATAGATGTAACTATGATGTAACTACTATAAGATAGATGTAACTATGATGTAACTACTATAAGATAGCTGTAACTATGATGTAACTACTATAAGATAGATGTAACTATGATGTAACTACTATAAGATAGATGTAACTATGATGTAACTACTATAAGATAGATGTAACTATGATGTAACTACTATAAGATAGATGTAACTATGATGTAACTACTATAAGATAGCTGTAACTATGATGTAACTACTATAAGATAGCTGTAACTATGATGTAACTACTATAAGATAGATGTAACTATGATGTAACTACTATAAGATAGATGTAACTATGATGTAACTACTATAAGATAGATGTAACTATGATGTAACTACTATAAGATAGATGTAACTATGATGTAACTACTATAAGATAGATGTAACTATGATGTAACTACTATAAGATAGCTGTAACTATGATGTAACTACTATAAGATAGCTGTAACTATGATGTAACTACTATAAGATAGCTGTAACTATGATGTAACTACTATAAGATAGATGTAACTATGATGTAACTACTATAAGATAGATGTAACTATGATGTAACTACTATAAGATAGCTGTAACTATGATGTAACTACTATAAGATAGCTGTAACTATGATGTAACTACTATAAGATAGCTGTAACTATGATGTAACTACTATAAGATAGATGTAACTATGATGTAACTACTATAAGATAGATGTAACTATGATGTAACTACTATAAGATAGATGTAACTATGATGTAACTACTATAAGATAGATGTAACTATGATGTAACTACTATAAGATAGCTGTAACTATGATGTAACTACTATAAGATAGCTGTAACTATGATGTAACTACTATAAGATAGCTGTAACTATGATGTAACTACTATAAGATAGATGTAACTATGATGTAACTACTATAAGATAGATGTAACTATGATGTAACTACTATAAGATAGCTGTAACTATGATGTAACTACTATAAGATAGCTGTAACTATGATGTAACTACTATAAGATAGCTGTAACTATGATGTAACTACTATAAGATAGCTGTAACTATGATGTAACTACTATAAGATAGATGTAACTATGATGTAACTACTATAAGATAGCTGTAACTATGATGTAACTACTATAAGATAGCTGTAACTATGATGTAACTACTATAAGATAGCTGTAACTATGATGTAACTACTATAAGATAGCTGTAACTATGATGTAACTACTATAAGATAGATGTAACTATGATGTAACTACTATAAGATAGCTGTAACTATGATGTAACTACTATAAGATAGATGTAACGATCACATGGTCCTGAGGAGCACAAGCAGAGCGTCAACAATCCATTTGTTCTCTCGCTTCTAAAAGGTCACAAGATCATTTTGGACACAAAACTTCTAAAATCAGATTGAGGTTCCTGTCACGGCCATGTGGCACAACTGTCATCGCTCCACAGGTTACACCATGTCACACTTGAATCATGGACGTGTTCGTCACAGCCCAGATAACATATTTTATCATCATAAAAGTGATTGGTATGTGATAATATGACACAAAGGTGCATACAAATAAGCACAAACTTAAAAACCTATATATTACTATAACTATTATTATTATTATTAGTATAGTAGTAGTAGTAGTAGTAGTATCAGTAGTATAGTAGTAGTAGTATCAGTAGTATAGTAGTAGTAGTAGCAGTAGTAGTATTAGTAGCAGTATCTGTCGTATAGTTTAAGTTTATTATTATTAGTATAGTAGTAGTAGTAGTATCAGTAATATAGTAGTAGTAGTAGCAGTAGTAGTAGTATTAGTAGCAGTAGCAGTATCTGTCGTATAGTTTAAGTTTATTATTATTAGTATAGTAGTAGTAGTAATAGTATCAGTAATATAGCAGTAGTAGCAGTAGTAGTAGTATTAGTAGCAGTGGCAGTATCTGTCGTATAGTAGTAATAGTAGTAGTAGTAGTAGTATTAGTAGTAGTAGTAACAGTAGTAGTAACAGTAGTAGTAGTAGTAGTAGTAGTAGTAGTAGTAGTAGTAGTAGTAGTAACAGTAGTAGTAACAGTAGTAGTAACAGTAGTAGTAGTAGTAACAGTAGTAGTATAGTAGTAACAGTAGTAGTAACAGTAGTAGTAGTAACAGTAGTAGTATAGTAGTAACAGTAGTAGTAACAGTAGTAGTAGTAACAGTAGTAGTAGTAGTAGTAACAGTAGTAGTAACAGTAGTAGTAACAGTAGTAGTAACAGTAGTAGTAGTAACAGTAGTAGTAGTAGTAACAGTAGTAGTAACAGTAGTAGTAGTATAGTAGTAACAGTAGTAGTATAGTAGTAACAGTAGTAGTAACAGTAGTAGTAGTAACAGTAGTAGTAGTAACAGTAGTAGTAGTAGTAGTAACAGTAGTAGTAACAGTAGTAGTAACAGTAGTAGTAGTAACAGTAGTAGTAGTAGTAACAGTAGTAGTAACAGTAGTAGTAGTATAGTAGTAACAGTAGTAGTAGTAGTAGTAAAACACAGTTTGTCAGTTTGTCAGACTGCAGGACTGTGTGTCTGACACTGTGGTCAGCAGCACTGGTGCTCCACAGGGAACTGTTCTTTCCCCATTCCTGTTCACCCTTTACACCTCAGACTTCCAGTACAACTCTGTGTCCTGCCATCTGCAGAAGTTCTCGGACGACTCTGCAGTTGTTGGTTGTGTCAGCGAGGGAAACGATGAGGAGTACAGGGGCGTCGTGGACTCCTTCGTTGAGTGGTGTGAGCTGAACCATATGCAGCTCAACACTGACAAGACGAAGGAGATGTGGGGGACTTCCGCAGGAGGAAATCCACACCCACACCCATTTCCATCAAGGGTGTGTCCGCTGAAGTTGTCCAGGAATATAAATACCTGGGAGTTCATCTGGACAACAAACTGGTCTGGGCCAAGAACTCTGAGGCGGTTTACAAGAAGGGCCAGAGCCGTCTTTACTTCCTGCGGAGGCTCCGGTCCTTCAACGTTTGCAACAAGATGCTGAATGTGTTCTACCAGTCGGTGGTAGCCAGTGCCATCTTCTCCGGAGTCGTGTGCTGGGGAAGCAGGTTGAGATCAGCAGACGCCAACAATTTCAGCAGGATTGTCAGGAAGGCTGGCGCTGTCCTGGGGGGACTCCTTGTTGGTGGTGTCTGAGAGATGGATGCTGCGCAAGCTGCGTAGTATCCTTGACAACAACTCTCACCCTCTCCATCAGGTGCTGACCTCATATAGAAGCACCTTTAGCAACAGACTCATTCCACCCAGGTGCACCACAGAACGCCATAGGAAGTCCTTTCTTCCTGTGGCCATTAGACTCTTTAATTCCTCTACCTCGGGTCGTGAGAGGGACAGTGGAGACTCAGTGACCTGAGGCCAACGTACTTATTTTAATTTTAATTTTAATTTTTGGTCAACGCACTGTAATCATCTCATTGTACTTTGCACTGTAAATTCTATTTCAAATCCGAATTCACTTTTCAGTTTTCACATGTCACTTTTCAGTTGAGTTATTTATTAATATATTATTACTGCCAATTTGCACTATACGTATTGTTGTGTATTGTATATACCTACGTATTACTGTTATAATACTGTAAATTATCTTCATTTATCAATACATTTAGACTTCATTTAGAATTATTTTAACTATTTTTGTTTATAATAGTTTTATTTTAGTTAGTTGTTGTTTTGTTTTTTAGCTTAGGTATTAGTATTTTTGTGTGTGCATTTATTCCCCCTGTGTCAACTGTTGCACCTTAATTTCCCTCGGGATTAATAAAGTTTTCTGAATCTGAATTCTGAAAAAAACAGTAGTATAACTGTTTTATAACTGCTGTCTGTCGTCAGGTTTTGCACATAAGATTTTCCCTCACTGCTTTATACTTACTGTGAAGTGACAATAAACTGGACTTGACTTGTATCAGTAGTAGTAATAGTAGTAGTAGTATCGGGTTATTATTAGTTAGTGTTATATCACATCCTATTATTTTATCATATTTTATTTTAATGCAATATATATAATATTTAATGTAATATCGTAATTGTAACTGCCTCTGTGTTCAGTTTGAGTTTTGGTTCCTACCAGTTTTTGGTTCCTACCTAAATGCTGTAGATTAAGGGCGGAACTAATGGTTGAAGCGCACAGTGTCCGGGGACGTTTTATGCCGACGCAC
>CM051005.1:2133860-2138860 GCA_027704905.1 Muraenolepis orangiensis | reverse complement strand
ACTGGTCCTATTCTGGGAGAGGGGGGGAGGGGGGGAGGGGGAGGAGGACCGGGCTACAGCAGCAGGTAAGGGAGGGAGAAGGAGGGATGGAGGGAGGAGGAAGAGAGGGAGGAGGAGGAGGAGAGAGGATGAGGTGGGAGAGAGGGTGGAGGAGGAAGGGAGGCGGAGGGAGGAGGGAGGTAGGGAGGAGGAGCAGGAGGAGAGAGGATGAGGCGGGAGAGAGGGAGGAGGAGGGAGGGAGGAGGAGTAGGAGGAGGGAGGAGGAGGAGGAGAGAGGATGAGGAGGGAGAGAGGGAAGAGGGGGGAGGGAGGAGGAGGATGAGGCGGGAGAGAGGGAGGAGGAGGGAGGGAGGAGGAAGGAGGGAGGGAAGAGGGGGGAGGGAGGAGGATGAGGAGGGAGAGAGGGAGGAGGAAGGAGGGAGGGAAGAGGGGGGAGGGAGGAGGAGGATGAGGAGGGAGAGGGAGGAGGAGCGAGGAGGAGGAGGAGAGAGGATGAGGAGGGAGAGAGGGAGGAGGAGGAGGAGGGAGGGAGGAGGAAGGAGGGAGGGAAGAGGGGGGAGGGAGGAGGAGGATGAGGAGGGAGAGAGGGAGGAGGAAGGAGGGAGGGAAGAGGGGGGAGGGAGGAGGATGAGGAGGGAGAGGGAGGAGGAGCGAGGAGGAGGAGGAGAGAGGATGAGGAGGGAGAGAGGGAGGAGGAGGAGGAGAGAGGATGAGGAGGGAGAGAGGGAGGAGGAAGGAGGGAGGGAAGAGGGGGGAGGGAGGAGGAGGGGGGAGGGAGGGAGGAGGAGGGAGGGAGGAAGGAAGGTGAGGGAAGAAACCACACACTTCCTTGGATAGCGTTGGTCCAGGGCAGAGGTAAGTCTATCAGCCATGAACATGATGCAGGACAGAGACGGTACTGTTGTGTGTGTGTGACATGGTGAACCACCACGGTGCACGCATCACTTCCTGAGGTATGAATACATGAGCCCCCTCCCCCCCCCCCTCCAGGACCCCCCTAGCTGTGGCCCTGGCAGCCCCATCCATCACCACGACGACCAGGGGTTCAACACAGCCTCACAGTGGAACCAGGACCACCTCACGCCTCACCCCACACACACACACACACACACACACACACTATATCTACTACTATCTACTACATGTACTTACAGATGCAGACGCACACGCCAAACACACACACCTATATACATGCAGACAAGCACACACACACACACACACACACACACATAAATAGTTACAGAAACACACAATGGTAAATAGACTGCATTTATATAGCAGCTTCACCCAGAGGGCTCACAATCATACACACATTCATTCCTACGCTGGTTCCATTCCCCCACAAGCCAACACGGACCCAGCGCTGAAGGAACTGTACGGGGCTGTCAGTGAACAGGAGTCGGCCCACCCCGAGGCTGCTCTCATCGTGGCGGGGGACTTCAACAAGGAGAACCTGAAGAAGGTTCTCCCGAAGTTCTACCAACACATAAAGAGCAACACACGGGGCGAGCGGATCCTCGACCACTGCTACACCCCCTTCCGTGATGGCTACAAGGCCCTCCTCCGCTGGCGCTGCTTGTTCGCCGCTTCTCCTAGCTGTAGTTAAGTTGTTTTGTTTTTGGTTTTGTTTTGTTTTACTTTTCGTGTTGTTGTAAGATATTACCCTTCAACAACTAAGGTGTTTTGGATACCTGTTGCTCACTTTCCGCTGCTATCGGCGGCTCCCGGACGGCAAACGCTAGCTGGCTAACTAGCCACTAGCCTCCACAGCTAGCCAGCTAGGACAGCTGCATCCACAGCTAGCCGGCTAGCACAGCCTGCCGGATAACCTGCTGCTTTGACACAGACCGTTTCTCCCAGCTTCTTCCCCTCCTGCCATGCTACGGATCACCATCCATAGCAGCTCCAGACGAGAACCTGCGGCCACCGGCATGTTGTCAAAGTATTCCATCCCGCAACTGCTGAGTCTCAACAATCGCACAACTCCAACGTGCATCTCAGCCATCAAACACCTTGGACTACTACGCCGACCTCGTTACATCCACAGAGGCTCTCGTAGAAAGTTTGTTTACCACCAACCCTGCCCGCCTGTATCATCCATTCTTTCCATCTGGACCACTGTCGCACGTCTGCCGCGTCATCAGAGCGCTGCCGCTCTCGGTGTAAACAACAGGGGAAACACCGCGAGACTGCTACACACTGAGTTGTGCGGAATACGTGGAGTGGATTCCAGTTTACTCCGGACCCTACAGAAATCCACCATTTCATCCACAGTCAAAATAGAACAGTTTAATGCACAATCCCTTACAAACAAATCATCATTCATACAAGACCACATCATGGACAAGGGAATAGACTTTATGTGCCTCACGGAAACGTGGCAACAGCCTGAGGTTTACTCTGCCCTAAATGAAGTCTGTCCCCCTGGCTACAGCTACCTGGAAAAAGCTCGCAGCACTGGTCGTGGTGGCGGCTTAGCAATAATACATAGAAATGCACTGGAACTGTCCCCCCTGCCTCTGCCTGTGCTATCCTCATTTGAATGCCTTGGATTTAAATGTAAACCCCCCCTCCCACTGACATTACTTCTCATCTACCGGCCTCCCAAACCCAACTCAGCTTTCATCCCAGAGATGCACGACCTTCTCACTACACTCTGCGCTACCTCTGCCAACATTATAATACTAGGAGACATAAATGTTCACGTTGACACCCCCTCCTGTCGCTATGCAGCCGAGTTCCTACACCTCCTGGACTGCCTCAACCTAACACAACATGTTGATGTCCCCACACACACTAGGGGACACACACTGGACCTTGTCATCACAAACTCTGCCCCCATTAGTAAACTATCAGTGTACGATCTAGGTGTGTCGGATCACAAGGCCATCTCAATGGAGCTGTCGCTCCTGCTACCCCGCACCAAACCCAAGCGTCAAATCCATTTCAGAAATCTGAAAAACATCAACCCCGACACATGACTTCGGATCTCCAGCATCTCTCCACAATTACTCCTACATCAGTCAATGAATCTGTGGACTTTTACAATAAATCTCTGCGTAATCTCCTGGATCTCCACGCCCCTGTCAAAACCAGAACAGTCACCTTCACACGCTCAGCCCCCTGGTACACCTGCGAGCTGCGGAAAATGAAGACAGCGGGGCGTGTCCTTGAGCGGCGCCTCAAGGTTTCTGGACTCACTGTTCACAGACAGGCATACCGGGGCCACCAAAAGGCCTATGCAAAGTCCCTCAGAGACACACGGTCAAAATTCTACTCCACTATCATCAACAATAGCCCTGGCAACTCCAAGCAACTCTTTTCCACCATAAATCATCTCCTCAAACCTCAGACTCCCTTACACAAAGACACCACAGAGGAGCAGTGTGATCATTTTATCACATTTTTTAGGAAAAAAGTAGAGACCATCCGCTCTCTCCTCTCAAACTCCGCTGCTCTCCCAGTCCTGACCGTCAACCCCCAACCCGGACCTACCAGCCTCTTTGCTGCTTCACTGATATCTCGCAGCATGAAGTTGAGGCCATCATCAAAAAGATGAAACCCTCCACCTGTGCCCTGGACCCCTTTCCCACAGCCCTGGTCAAATCGAACATTGGTGCCATAAGTCCCCTGATCACTTCAGTGATAAACCACTCCATCCAGTCTGGTCATGTTCCTTCCCCATTAAAAGCTGCTATCATCAAACCACTCCTCAAAAAACCCACCTTAGACCCTGAAGTCCTGGCTAATTATAGACCCATCTCCAACCTGCCATTTCTATCAAAGGTGCTGGAGAAGGTAATTGCCATTCAGATTCACGAACATCTCAAACACAATAACCTCTTTGAAAAGTTCCAGTCTGGTTTCCGCCAGGGCCACAGTACAGAAACTGCCTTAGTCAGGGTGACCAATGACCTGCTGATGACAGCTGACACCGGATCTCCATCCCTCCTCATCCTCCTGGATCTAACTGCAGCATTTGACACCGTCGACCATAACATTCTACTCCATCGTCTTCGCTCGACAATTGGACTCTCTGACTCTGCCCTAAACTGGTTCACCTCATATCTCACCGGGAGGACTGAGCACGTCACCTTGGGAGCGGCAAAATCACAAACACACTTTGTGAACTGTGGTGTCCCTCAAGGATCAGTCCTCGGCCCCACCCTTTTCACCATATACATGTCCCCCCTTGGTCGTGTCATCAGCCGGCATGGAATATCTTTCCATTGCTATGCTGATGACACGCAGCTCTACATCAGACAAACCCAACCCCTTCCGCACCTCTGCCATCATCCAACATAACCACATGCCTGGAGGAGATAAAGGTGTGGATGAAGCAAAACTTCCTTCAATTAAACAGCTCCAAGACTGAAGCCATTCTAGTTGGCACTCCACATCAGATCCTTTCATCCTCCATCACCAGCATCACCTTCTCCGGTCAGAACATTTCACTCTCATCAACTGTCACCAATCTGGGTGTTAAAATGGATCCTCACCTGACCTTTGAGGCCCACATCAAACAAACATGCAAGACCTCCTTCTACCACCTCAGAAATATTGCTAAACTCCATCCCACACTCAGTCTATCAGATGCTGAAAAGCTTGTCCATGCCTTTGTCTCCTCCAGGCTAGACTACTGTAACGCACTTCTCATTGGGATTTCTGCCAAGAACATCCAGAAGCTGCAGTACATCCAGAACAGCGCTGCTAGGATCCTGATGAGAGTGCGGAAGTATGAGCACATCACGCCCATACTCAAATTATTGCACTGGCTCCCGGTCTCACTCAGGATTGACTACAAAATCACCCTCTTCACCTATCAGTGCATTCATGGAAATGCTCCCTCATACATCAAAGAACTTCTCACCCCACAAACCTCCAGGAGGAGCCTACGCTCTGAAAAGGCAAACCTCCTCCTTCCCCCCAGGACCAAACTGAAAACCATGGGAGACCGAGCCTTTTGCTCCGCTGCTCCGAGACTGTGGAATGCCCTCCCA
>CM051005.1:2126360-2128860 GCA_027704905.1 Muraenolepis orangiensis | reverse complement strand
CAGAAGAGACAAGAGAGACAGTAGAGACAAGAGACAGAAGAGACAGTAGAGACAAGAGACAGAAGAGACAGTAGAGACAGTAGAGACCGTAGAGACAGTAGAGACAAGAGACAGAAGAGACAAGAGAGACAGTAGAGACAAGAGACAGAAGAGACAGTAGAGACAGTAGAGACAAGAGACAGAAGAGACAAGAGAGACAGTAGAGAGAGTAGAGACAAGAGACAGAAGAGACAGTAGAGACAGTAGAGACAAGAGACAGAAGAGACAGAAGAGACAGTAGAGACAGAAGAGACAGTAGAGACAGAAGAGACAGTAGAGACAGTAGAGACAAGGGACAAGAGAGACAGTAGGGACAAGAGAGACAGTAGAGACAAGGGACAAGAGAGACAGTAGGGACAAGAGAGACAGTAGAGACAGAAGAGACAGTAGAGACAGTAGAGACAAGAGAGACAGTAGAGACAGTAGAGGCCAGTAGAGACAGTAGAGACAGTAGAGACAAGAGACAGAAGAGACAAGAGAGACAGTAGGGACAAGAGACAGAAGAGACAGTAGAGACAGAAGAGACAAGAGAGACAGAAGAGACAAGAGAGACAGTAGAGACAAGAGACAGAAGAGACAGTAGAGACAAGAGACAGAAGAGACAAGAGAGACAGTAGAGACAGAAGAGACAGTAGAGACAGAAGAGACAGTAGAGACAGTAGAGACAGTAGAGACAGTAGAGACAGTAGAGACCGTAGAGACAGTAGAGACAGAACAGACAAGAGACAGTAAAGACAGTAGAGACAAGAGACAGAGGAGACAGAAGAGACAGTAGAGACAAGAGACAGAAGAGACAAGAGAGACAGTAAAGACAGTAGAGACAAGAGACAGAGGAGACAGAAGAGACAGTAGAGACAGTAGAGACAAGAGACAGAAGAGACAGAAGAGACAGTAGAGACAGTAGAGACAAGAGACAGAAGAGACAGTAGAGACAGAAGAGACAGTAGAGACAGTAGAGACAGAAGAGACAAGAGAGACAGTAGGGACAAGATAGACAGTAGAGACAGAAGAGACAGTAGAGGCCAGTAGAGACAGTAGACAGTAGAGACAAGAGACAGTAGAGACAGAAGAGACAGTAGAGACAGTAGAGACAGTAGAGACAGAAGAGACAAGAGACAGTAGAGACAAGAGACAGAAGAGACAAGAGAGACAGAAGAGACAAGAGAGACAGTAGAGACAGAAGAGACAAGAGAGACAGTAGAGACAGTAGAGACAGAAGAGACAGTAGACAGTAGAGACAGTAGAGACAGTAGAGACAGAAGAGACAGTAGAGACAGAAGAGACAGTAGACAGTAGAGACAGGGGGGTAAGGGACCGGTCTGGGAGGAAGAGGAAGTGGTGGTTTTAAGCCCTGCCGGTCGTTGATGGACGAGCTTCTTGTTCTGGAAGATGTCTCCTCCCCACCCGTCAACCCCCACAACCCAGACATTCAGTCTGAGGTCGGAGGACATATATATAGATGTGTATTTATAAGATGCTTTTAGATATGGTTCTAAACTGGTCCTAGATCAGAGTTAAGGGTGGTTTGTCAGCCCGGAGGCTTCGCCCGGCGAGCCAACAAACAACTTTGAATCCATTCGTCGTGCTTCGGTCCAGGAGGTAATGGACCCGTTTAAAGGCACAGCTGCATGAAGTGATGCGTGGCTACTTCCTGTGGAGCGTATGAGGCTAGAACTCAGGAAGTCAGCCGTCGGTCAGCTGGCTAGGATTTGGCCCCTCTCTTCCCAGTGTCCGTATTTCACCACCAGGTTTGGGCACTGGGTGGACACGCCCACTTGTGATGTCACTAACAGGAAATGGCTGATCACACCAGGGGCCCACATGAAAACATAAAACAGGCAGTGATTTAGAAGCCTGAAGATCTCCATGTTGTCACGGCCGGGTGTAGATAGGACCCAAGAGCAGGGAGAACAGACGTCAGATGGAACAGGTGCTTTAATGTTGGATCAAAGGCAGAGGGACAGACAGGGCACACCAACACACGACTAACAGGTAGTCCAGGGTTGAGGCAGAGGTACAAAAACGCAAGGCAAAAACGAGGTGGTTCTCCAGGCGAGGATCAGAACCCGGCGGATCAATAGGCAGAACAACAATGAACTTAGCTTGATGCGACCGTGAGGCTTCCTGAAAATTAGGGTTATGATCCAGCAACGAGTTAGACAACAGACACGGCTTAAATACAGCTTGGTAATGAGGAGCGATTGACAACAGGTGAGTTGAGTAGGAAACGGCTGACAGGGAAAACACGGAGTGGCATCTTGGAACGGAGTCGTGACATCGCAGATCCAGGAAGCCGGCGGAGATCCAGGACGAGGAGCGTGAAGAGCTGGGTTGGACCGTGCTAATGTAAAACACTCTGAATACTTAAGTCACTTTGCTGCTCTTTTTTGTTTTGCTGTTTATTTTATTGTATATATTATTATTATTTTTATGGTGTTTTTAAGATTTATAATGGGGAGTA